>VZSF01006871.1:0-125263 GCA_013398295.1 Chionis minor | reverse complement strand
TTTTTCTTTTTTTTTTTTTTTTGCTTAGGTTGTATGCAGTTTGCTATACATCAGTTTTTCCTTAAAGGAATCAGAAGGCTTTTTACAACAAATTAATACCTCCCCATCCTCAACACACATACACACATGGAGAAGCACTTGTTCACACTCATATCCTTGGGAGCTATTTTCTAGATCATTTTTCCTTGTCAGTAATACAGATGTGATGAATCTGGCCTCAACTATGATTCCAGTTGCATCCCTGTTTTCCAGAGAGCATTTGAAATTGTGAAAGTAATTCAAAGTCTTGGATTATTGCCTTTTTGTCATGAATATTTGTAATTCCTTGCCTGCATTTGATGGGCATCTGATTAAAATGAACAAAGCTGAATCCATATGACACAGAGGCTCATTTTTATCACTGAAGACAGACTGAAAGTAAAAAACTGCTACTATAGAGAGCCCACCAGATCAAATAATCCCAGTAAGGTTATGCAAAGGTGGTTGGTTTTTTAAATCAAATGTTACAGAACAAACATTATCGCTTCAGACACGGGAGCATCAGACATGGGAAAACCAGGCTGTTAGAACTTAATGAACTACCCAGTGAGAAGATTCAATGGAGAATGCTCTGTGTCCAGTCTTTGGTTCACCTGCAATTGCCAAAAACCCACACATCAGGCTCCAGGAGGAGAGTGCTCCCTAAAGGAGCTGTCAGCTTTCCTTTGGGTGAAATGATAAAGCTCATAATGGGGCAGTTTTAATTCTAGATGAGCTGGCTCTAAGGTTGCAGAAGTTACAGAAACTGAGATTTCTGTAGCCCCTCTAACATCTCCCCTTCTGAATTACCTCTTGTACAGTGTAATGCCTGATGTGTATAAATGAGATTACCTCTACGAGGTATTAATTCTGAAAAATGGGTCTGCTGTTTATTCATAGATTCAAATAACTTTCTCTTGATCTTCAAGCCCACAGGATAACTAAAGATTTCAAAAGAGGGTCAGAGATTCAGCACTGCGAGGCTTTTATCACCGGACACACAGCTGCCTTTAGGTACTTTTCTGGACTTTCTAAAATACATCACCTAACTACAGAGGCCAAGATGATTTCTTCAGGTTATATACTGAAGACAGTGACAACTTTCACTGACTTTACTACCTCCAGTTTGGGATGCTGTCAGCAGCAGCCTCCATTACGTGAATAACTACTGACTGTTCATCATCATTCTCTGGAGTCCACAGTGAAATATTAGGGCAAGTTCAAATCACGATCTATTTTCAGAATCACTAGAAGGGCTTTAGTACTTCTCCTAAAACATTGATTCAGTGACTGTTATATATGCAAGCAGAAGTCTTGGTTTATTTAATTTGAGCCACAGTTCTAGACAAATGATTATTCCTATAACTGAGGGATTTGCCAAAGGAAAAACAGAAAATGTCTGTAACATTACCGCTGAGGTCATGCTTTTATTAGATATAGTAAAATGTCCCCAAAGTGCAAAAATTAAATCATCTTTCATTGTAATATACTTAATTAGAAGATTATGTTATGTCCAATTATACATTGCTTGTAAAGTCCCTTTGTCAAAAGCTCTTTTAAAGGAGAAAGACAGAGATGACACAACACAAATAATCGAGTGCCTGATGATCCTGTTTATTGCAGCTCTGTTTCTCCACTTTTTACTCTTCTTGACTTGAGTTAGGTGAAACCAACACTTGTTACTTGTCCATTTAACTGCTGTGGACATTTCTGAATAAGGCATGTCACTGGGGTTTTATGTCAGTCTTAATTAACTGTTCTTTTTGCTTTCATTTTTGCAGGTAAGTGTAATCATACCACTGTCTGTCAAGATACTGTTCTCTTTAATAGGTGCAAAATGTAGTAGGCCAACAACTACCAGTGTCACTGAACCCTTACTGTGTCTTTGAAGTATACAGAGATAATTATTTATTATTATTTCACTGAAGCTTGACAAAATGAAAGTCCAGAGATAAGAAGATGTATTCGGTCTGTGCTTTAAAACCTAGGCCTTACTGGCCAATACACCAATTTTGTACAATCAGTAATGTGCTGGCTTTCACGGTAACCAGCTGCAGTGGTACAATCACATAAAATACTAGGTGTGAGGAGACAGAGGAAAAAGTCAAGACAGGAATATTAGAAACATGTATGCCCAAAGCTTTTTTACTGGTTGCAACTAAATCTGGTGAACTATATCAATGTGAATCTGATATAAAGGAATCCAAGGTCTGGACACTCTAAGATTTACCATGCAATGGGTTAAGTATCTCAGACAGAACATAAAGATTGGAAAAAGCTTCTTCTCTGAGCCAGACAATGAAGACAGTTTGCCAACATGGAAAACAAGCCAGAAATGCCACAGTGAGGGAGAAGACTTTATTTAGCAGATTTCTACGAACTCTAGCAAATAGACAACACGAGCCCTTGATCTTCTGTGTGGATATTTGGACATCTGACACTCAGTTATACCTTGGGTTTTTTGGTACTTCTCATACTTTAGGAAAAGTCAGAGAACGCATATTTAGTTGGCATGAAATGATTCAATTTGGTCAGTATGACTAAGGAGGAACTTGAAGGCTCATGGTCATGTACACGTGAAGAAAATGGAGAACAGGAAGAAGGAGAAACTGCTGTGGGATACGTTTTACTCCTGATAAGCCTGGAACTAAAATCTGCTGGGTGCCCGTCAATGACAGGATCTCCATGTTTTTAACTACTGAAATAGTATTTTTCATCTGCTATCCTTTCTACATAAGCCACTTCTGAAAACAAGCAAACCACATCCTTATTTTGTTCTTACTGTGCTGTTAACAGCTTCATCTGGTGGGCCATTGTTTCTTGCACACAAAGAGATAACAAGCAGCAGATACCTGTCCAGCTCCTCCACTGCTGCTCATTTGGGAATGTATGATGATTTATACTGCAGAATACTGTGCTATAGAGAGATTTCGATACCACAGGCATTACTACGGTGCACAAACTTCTGTCTGCAGGGCATTAAGCAACATATTCCAATATCCGTATGTAGTTGTCTACAATGATGCGGAGCTGGAATGGGGTGTCTTGCTCATAGCCTGCAGGTTAGGTGAAATTTGTAAGTGCAATTCAGTTACTGACATATGTCATTCTCTTTCCTGACTCTTTTAAATAAGGATCAAAACACAGACAGATTGTCCTGGCAACCTGCTCAAAGGATCAAACAGTTCCTCTCCCAGGTACGTACATATCAGGTGATAAGGGATGCTGACATGCTGGTCCTACATTGAGCCCGTATGTTGGTGACCGAATTCTTCACTTCCTTCTGCAGTCAGCTTCTGCAGTTTCTTCAGATAATTTATAATACATGCTTTCAATATAGGGACGGCGGGTACAGGAGTTTTTATGAGTGGGATCAGAGGCCAGTTGTTGTTGCTGTTGTTGTTATTATTATTGCTGTTGTTATTATTTTTATAGCACCAAACCCATGCCGAATTCTCTCTGTTCTTCCCTAGAAGTACTGACAATCCAATTTAGATACAAGGTAGCAAAATGAAAAGAAAAAAATACCAAAACATAGAGCAGCTGGAAGAGGTGTAAGGACAAAGGTTATATAGCATTACAGCTACATGGTTAGGCAGCAAGGGCTAGCATGAAGTTAATTTAACAAAGTAAATTTATGGGAATAAATAAAATAAAATAAATCCATGTCTTTTTTATTATGTAATTTAGTAATAATAACAGAGGTCTCTGTAATACACCAAATGAGGTTACCCTTGCTATTAGAATGTCCAATTCAGAAGAAATAAAAGTTAACAACTGATCAAATCAAATTAAAATATAGAATCCCCAGCATACCCTTTCATCATGCTTTAATGGCCTGTAAAAAGCTCATACTTAGATAACCAAGTGAATCTGGGCAAATCTTTATGCACAGATGTCATGGCCAAGGACTTACCTCAGCTTTTTACAATATTCTTTTGAAGAGCTGCAAATCTAAAACTAAATCCAAATGTATAATTACTTAGGGATTCTATATCCAGAGAGCTGAATCAGATCATTTGCGAGAGAAAAGCCAGTCCAGCATACAAAAAATCTTTGAACTGTGCATCCCATTTAAGTATATGTTATAAGCTGTTATATAAAGAGATGTATATACAGCTGAATAGTTGAATAAAAAGGGGCAGGAAGTCTAGTCTTTTCTTGCAGGTATCTGAAGAAACTGGCTTTGTGTAATTATTTGGAAAGTGGATTCAAAGCATACTACTTTAATCTTAAAATACTCTTCTTTCATGGAATTAAATTTTGTGTATTTATTATTTCTCTGTAAAAAGAAAATCTATATAACTTACTCTCCTGTCTTGGCTTCAAAATCCTGGAGGTTGTTTCTCTCCTCATTAGGGTCTATCTGAGTTTTGCTATTAACCTCAGAAGGAACAGGGCTTGATTTTAATACTACTTCAGGGGCCTCCTCCAGTTGCAGTTGCTAAGCCACTTTTATATGTAAATCACTTAAATCACTGATTTACATAAAACTGAGGGGAAGGAGATGCCCGTGATACTGCTAGGTGGAGAATCAAGGCCTAAATAATTGTCAGCTCTCAGAGTTAAAAAATAAAAAGAAAAACAAACCCCTTCAGAATACCAAGAGTATCCAGTTCATCATCATTCTGCAAACTGGTACCCTTTATGTTTTTTGCTCTTTTACTTTTCCATCCTCACTGTTCTTAATAATTCAGTACCTTCTTTCTTTAATCATATTATTAAAAGCAATGGACTGATGATTCATTTTGCTTTCTTTGCTCTCTCAGTGATGTCCATTAATGAAGACTTACTTTTCAGCACCATTGACTCACTTATCTAAATTATTTATTTGGTTGAGCAGTTCACTGTATCAAACTTTTTTTACTCAGTGTAGCAACTACTTATAGCTCAGATTAGAGTTTCATATTGATTTTCTCCTGGAAAATGGGTATGAAATGGATTGTGCTTTAAAGTGCCAAAAGTGGTAAATGCAGGGCTGAAGAAGGTATAGCTAAATAGATAACAATAATTCCTCTTTCTGTAGCAATTTTTTACATTTGCTCTCCTTTCCATTTGGAATAAGTGAAAGACTTTTGAAAACCTTAACAGTGCTAAAATTCCCATAAAGAAGCCCATTTCGAGCTGGTTAGGGTACTGGACTAATGTATGAAAGCCAGGTGTACACTTCCTGCCTTTTGCATTCAGCACAGACTGTTATTCCCTGGCCACTCCAAATCAGAAAAAACAGATTTTAAGGTCTTCCCCACCCAAGGCCTATATACTAAATCATCACCTCCGGAAGACTTCATATAAATCTTCAAGGAAAGAACATAGAATCATAGAATTGTCTAGGTTGGAAGGGACCTTTAAGACCATTGAGTCCAATCATCGACCTAACATTGCCAAACCCACCACTAAACCATGTGCCTAGGCACCACGTCCACCTAAATACCTCTACCACTTCCCTGGGCAGCCTGTTCCAGTGCTTTACAACCCTTTCTGTTATCTAGTCTAAACCTCGCCTGGTACAACTTGATGCCATTTCCTCTTGTCCTATTGCTTTTTACTTGAGAGATGAGACCAACCCCCACCTCGCTACAGCCTCCTCTCAGGTAGCTGTAGAGAGCAATAACGTCTCCCCTCAGGCTCCTTTTCCCCAAATTAAATAACCCCAGTTCCCTCAGCCACTCCTCATAAGACTTGTTCTCCAGACCCTTCACCAGCTTCTTCACCCTTCTCTGGACATGCGCCAGCACCTCAATGTCTTTCTTGTAGTGAGGGGCTCAAAACTGAACACAGTATTCAAGGTGGGGCCTCACCAGTGCCCAGTACAGGGGGATAATCACTTCCCTACTCCTGCTGGCCACACTATTCCTGACACAAGCCAGGATGCTGTTGGCCACCTTGGCCACCTGGGCACACTGCTGGCTCATATTCAGCCGGCTGTCAACTAACACCCACAGGTCCTTTTCTGCCCGGCAGCTTCCCAGCCACTCTTCCCCAAGCCTGTAGTGCTGCATGGGGTTATTGTGGCCCAAGGGCAGGACCGAGCACTTGGCCTTGTTGAACCTCACAGCACTGGCCTCGGCCCATCAATCCAATCTGTCCAGACCCCTCTGTAGGGCCATCTTACTCTCAAGTAGGTTGACACTCCCGCCAAACTTGGTGGCGTCTGCAAACTTACCGAGCGTGCATTTGATCTCCTTGTCCAGGTCATTGATAAAGACATTAAACAGAAGCATCCCCAATACCAAGCCTGGGGAACAAGTATTAAGAAAATTTAGCTCACAGAAAAATTTTGAGCTATTTTTCTAATGTCAATTATTGCCAATTGCCTTGTTTGTCCTGATTCTAACTATGGAAAACTAGGTTGTTTGTGGGATATGTTGCTGTAGCTCAACTTCATTCTATCCCCTTTTCTCTCTCCTCCGAGCACCCGAGTTCATAATCCCTCCTTCAGCCGCTTTCAAAACTGATCCTATCTTCTCCTACTTCTCCTAATAAAAATCTTTTTAAAGAAGTTAATTGGTTTCAGTCTTTCATGTAATCCAAACAGAAGGGCTTGCTTCTACTTGAATTCTTGAAAAAAAAATAGTCAGTTAATTTCCAGATATCCAAATTATCTTCATTGTGCTCCATGTGGCATTTTGAAAGCTTATTTTGTTATGCCCAGATTCATAGATTTCTGCATAATGTTCATATCACTGTTTCAAACTCTCAGCTGTACATGAATATTGGGAAACTTCCCTTTCAGTCTCAAAAAAAAAAAAAAAAAAAAGAAAAAAAACCCCCTGTGAAATAACATTTATTTCAGGGAACAATATTTTCTTCACTTAAATACAGTGGTTTGACATGATGGGAAAAACTTTTTCCTTTCAAAGTCCTAGATCATCTGGTGTTTATATTCCTAGGACTGTCTGTACTATTCTGATATATCCTGTAGCATCTGTGTAAAGCAGTTATCAGAAACAAGGGTGGAAGCTTGATTATGAGTACAAGAGTAAAAATTAGCAGAAAATATAAAAGAAAAATGGAAGGTGAAGCTTCTAATAAAACGTGATTGATATTGGGCAGAAGGGAGAGATCTTTATTGGCTATTCAGTTTTTTGTGGAAATGATGCAGAAAAAGCTTTCAATGCAGAAGTATTGGAAATTCCTTGACTTGAGACTTAGTACTACCGCCTGCAGACAGATCTGTGGAATGTGACTCTGGGATACTCCACAGAAGCTATTGCACTTCCTCCAGGTAGCAGGAATGTTTTTTTCATAGGCATTATGTAACACTAAGTATCATGGTGTTTCAGCACTTCACAAGGAATAACAAATTTTATTTTAAAGTGTATTTTGATCAAGAAAATATTTGCTCTCTCCATTTTACAGAAATGAACTGAAGCACAGAGGAAGTCTAAGAGTCATATTTTCCTCTGTACTAGACTGTGAAAAATGTGGAAGATGAATGACATTTCCCATCAGATTGAGTAACGTTTACCCCACCCTTGCAATCAATTCCATATGGGAGCAACATCAGCCTTTAAATGACTAATCTGTAGTGAAAAAGAAGTCTTTAGCAAACTAACCAAGAAATGTTACCCAGATTCTTAGAGTACATCATATTAAGAAACAAATTGGCAATACTAAGTTTTCAGTGTATCATATTATTGCTTCTTAATCCCTTCCTCATTAGTGCTGGAGTAAATTATACAATAGTTATAGCAATTTTTTTTTTTTTTAATTTGCCACCACAGAAAATCATGTACTTACTATCAAAAACAGTTCAGGTTGTACAACCCCATGCTTTCAAAGCCTGAAATCACCAGCACCATTCTCTACCAAAAAAATTGAGATGGAAAGTGTTTTGATAATGTTTGGCTAATGAGTTTAACTTTTGAACTTAAATGCCTACTGAATACTTGGGAAAAGAGTGTCACTGTTAAAATATCAATACTGTAACTTCTGAATTAGTAAAAGCTCTCTACATAAAATTCTAGGTGCTTCTTAGAGTGGGTTCCTCCCCAGCCACCTCTTGCACAGCACAGCAACCTCCCTGCTAGACAAACCTTAACTCAACATGAAAGACTAGATGTTACAGTCCTCATCTGGACTTTTAAACCTTTCAGCAGAAAAACCTAATCAATAGGAAAAAAGTAACAAAAACTGAGGTAGGAAAAAATCGCAGCCATTTACTGGTACCCTGAGTGCAGCACCATGCCCCTGCCATTCCTAATCCAAGGGATTTAGCTCTCTGTTCTCAAATTGACGCAGACACAGTACAGCTGCATAATCTGTGTTCAGGCTGGTAAGAAAAGAGTTGTGTGAGAAAGAACTGTAGGAAGGGGGATGGTTGTCCCACCTCCTTGCTCGGAAGCTGCTTTCAAACCCCTGCCCTTGCCCTTTGTCCCTGTCAAGGGTCCCTTCCCATGCCTGGCCACGTCCCCCACCGCTCCAGACTTAACCCTGACCCGCTGACTTGACTTCCCAGCTTGAACTTGCACCTGTCCTACCGCTATGGATTTGTCTGGCAACCCCTGAACTGTTGGCTGACCCTCATTACCACCACCAGACTGGCTCTGTTCTTCTTTGGGTACCACGGGACCGGTCCTTTGTCAGTGCAATCCCAGTCCCACACATGCCTTGGGTCACCCTCAGCTCCTGGCTCAGCTTCCCTTACAGAGCATCCCGCTCTTGCTGCTCCCTGACAACATCTTTATGTGCCATAGGAAACCCAGGCCTCACTGATTCCCTAAAAAAAAAAGAGAAAAAATAGAAGGCAAACACAGCAGAGGATAAAAATCCTTTGCAGGTCACCTTAGGCATTGCTTTTTGGCAGAAACCAATTTGAGTATTTATAGCCAAGCTAAAACCCATTGAAAGCACAGGTCAAAATGGAAACACTGACCCTTACCTACTGCAGGGCCAGTGAGCGCCGCCCCTGTCTAAGTACTTGTAAGCTGCTTGCAATAAAAAAACCTCTTAGTTTCAGCTCTCCAAGTGTCAGTCCTCTGTACTGGTTAATATTATCGAGGGAATCCTTGCCTGACAGAAAGTAATTTAGGATCCATTAAATATGATTACTTGGCCTTGAAAATGATGGATATTGAACAGAATTATAGGATCACTTTACAAAAGAAAGGTCTCTTTTACATCTTTTCTTGTGGGGCATTAAATAAAGTCTGAGAAAACTCCTAAGGGATTCCTGGCATTTATAGGTTACATTTATGAAAAGAAGGATTGATATTCATATTAAAAACTCTGAAAATTGAACAGGGTGATGTGGCAAGCACGTGGACAGCTGTAACATGTCTAAAAAGTGAGTGACATGTTCACCAACTGTTTTCCTTGCTGCAATTATACTAGAGATATGAAAAGTGCCTTTAATTTCAGACTAATCTTTCATGTTCTCTATTGGAATATTAACCCCAAGTGGTTTCCTAAATTCCCCATACTTCTCACTATATCTTCATTTGTAACTGAAGTACTTACGCCAGAGGTTTTCAGAATTCTTAGGTCACTCTTTTCATCATACTAGCCATATGTTGAAAGTGAGTTTGTATAGAGACTTGATATGCTTATGCTGCTTTAAACTAACTGAAACCTAGTCTTGAGAAGACTAGATTTTAGGTAGAGGGGAAGTTTGACTTCTTCATTACTAAAGGATCTACCCTAAAGTTCAAACATATAATGAAAATAGACAGTTTGATCTGCCTCACTTTTCTGCCACGGGAATTTCTGATCAAAATTGATAAACTGAAATCAACTAATATTTCTTTTCATTCATTTTTCCATGGAGAAGATGAGTTGGCTAATTTATCCTATGGAGAAGGCTGGAAATGTGGCCCCAAAAATTAGAAAAATAAGGTTTATGGATGGCTCCCCCTGAAAATAAATCCTTCTCTAGATTGAAGGGAGAAAAAGAAAAGCTAAAGAGAATAAAATGCAGAAAAATGAGGTCGTCTACTTTGATCTTCCTCATCTCACTCTATTTCCACATAACAAGCTGCCCTAAAAACCACAGTATCCTGGAACACCCGTCTTCACTCTGATTGGTCTCTATAGGTAAGGGTTCACCTTACAGACAGAAATTCCAGATGCCTTACCTGAATCTTCCTCACTAAACATAAGGCAGCAGATTCATCACAAAGAGAAAAAGCACATTCATCATCTACTTCGCAGACACAAACAAAATCACAGCACAAGACATGGCCCACTGACAAATCTTGGCTCACATGCTTTCTATTTTCAGATGAGGAAGCGCATTAATATATTTTAGATATAAGATTTTCAAGCCAGTATTGTCAATGAATTACCTGACAACTGATTTTTGATTGCAGTGTGTATGTTGAACACATATTCAGACAAGACAAGATTGTTGATATATATCTTGAATCATTTGCATGCACCAGCAAATAACGTGCATCTAAATTTTAGCTATTTTTTAAATGTTAATATATCATCTCAATGATATTCAATCACCTCTCTGGTTTCTTAGATCTGGCAATATGCAGTGAATATCTGAAGCAAGTTTGACCGCTTCCAGAGGCAGCCTTTCTGCTACCTCACATTATGTGTGATCATTTGTACCTGCGTAAACATGGCACATACTTTATGGGACTATGATGCTTAATTTATACTGACAACAGCTGCTACGTACATCTAGAGATGGGCAGATCTCAGAAAATCTCTGATTCTACAAAGTAGGTTATGTCTGAGCTGTTTTTCTAACTAGTAAAACAGCGACACTCAGCAGCCTCGTGCCTCAGGCACACATCACATTACATACACATGGGTTTAAACTCCAGCTTCACCAAATTCAGAGCAGAGATCTGAATTGGGATTTTCCACATCCCCTATCAATTCCTTAGCTATTTGCTTGTTCGGGAAGGGGGGCAGTCTCCCTTTCCACTTTCAATCAAGAAACCACATGCTTGACATGAGATAACCACAAAAAGGTTGTGTTTAAACTGATAGATGGCTCCAAAAAAATGCAGTTTCAGTGACTGAGCATTTTCTCATAAAAAGGTGGTTTCACCAAGCAGTTCTTGACCAGTGCCACTTATATGACCTTTGCATTAATTCTGGTGACTTTATAATATGTAAGAAAATGAAGAATAAAGGCCCTATATTACCAGTTAAATATATAGAAAACCATTTCCTAATAGCGTCATTACAATTTCATCATCCTTAGCATGCAAACTAATGCAGTACTTAACCTCTTCCTTTTTTTAAAGGAATGTATAATTACATGCCTGTGAATATTTAACAACTGAAGTTCCTTTTTGTTTAATTTTGCTTTTCAGTATGTAACTGAAATCTTCTTGGAGATAACGATACCTGCAAAGTTCTGTCACCTAAGTACAGAAGGGGATGCAAAGAAAAAAAAAGATATGTAATTGTAAAGAAAGGAGCACTAGGCTTTGATCTATGTACTAAAAATATTTATTAACTATGTTGTGATGTATGGAAATGCACATAAAACTATATTTTTAATTACACATAATTTAATTAATCCTTAGACAGCTATTTCAGGTTGCCAGACTAGGTCAGAAGCGCATTTTTATGGTTGTGACACAAGCCCTGGCAAACAAGAGCTTATAATGGAAGCGTTAACACAACCATAGCACTTCAAGCGCAAAGGTATAATCACATTTAAAAAAAATTGTATCTTATCCTTTAAGTATATTGTCACAAGCTGGCTGTATGACAAGGAAGTAGATAACAACAACATGCAAACAAAATATATCAGGATTAACTGATGTTGTTTGTCATATGCATCTGGTAGATTTTAATAATGCAATAGATTACACAGTATTCAGTGTTGTATTTTTTTATAAATGCTGCTGACTATGATGCTGAAGTAGTCCAGTAAGCTGTATTGCAATATACATTTTCTTTGCACATCCCTCTCCTCTCGCAGTTCTAGAAGGGAACCTTAAGAGAAGCTGCGACATCCAGACTGAAGAGAACAACTTTTCATTCTGTGAGACAGTTTAGAAATGTGTTCTCTGCTTCACTTGCACGCATCAAAATAGCATCCCAAGCTTTTAGTTTCAGGCTCTCCTAGGGTTACATCCACATTCGAAATTTGCCATTTTTTCTTCTGAGAGTTAGATGATTTGCAACATGAGCTCCAACCCTGCTGTGCTCATATATACACATCTAAATGTCTTTCCTTTGCGTTGTTGTGATTACAGTGCAGTACAGTGTTTTAAAACAGGTGCGGAACACCATGGTCATAGATAATACTGCTCTGGTGTGTACTGCATGTATTGCAGGATTTATCACGTCAGGCACTGTTGTATCCCTATCAGAAAACCATTTACTTTCAGACGAGGAGTGAAACTAAATAGTTGCCATAACTTCTCGTTTCATTCCACTGTTCTTTTTTTTTTTCCTAAACAGTGCCATTTTTAAAATACGGGTAGGTGGTATGGAGAAAACACTGAAGACCTGTTATTCTTCACTGTGATTATTATAGATAGGGTCCTGAAAAAATATCCAAAGTTCTGCTGTGACATTAAAAGAGATTCTGAAGATACACACAAAGACAACAGCTTGGCAAACATAAAGTGGTACTGAGAGGAATCCTATGGTCCACTCAGACAAAAACAGAGGATGGTGCAGGACTATGGTGAAGAGTGGTTAAACAGTTAACCACTGTTATGCTGTTGCTGATTAGCAATAGCTATGGTAATGTGTTCTTAGTTAACCATTCATTCATCTTGAAATTAAGATGTTTGCGACTACAAGTGAATGCCTTTTCTCTAACTCATAAACCTGAGTAAAACATAAGAAGTTCTATTGGTTTGTGGTCATTGGGTTCCCAAAATGTACTAAGGCAAGTAACAGGATACATGGAACCATCTTCCTTCCACTCCAGTTGTCAGCCTTCAAAGACAGAAAGGAAATCTTCTCTTTGGACTGGTGTTTTGGCTTCTAATATTTCTATGCATTGTGACTTCTAGGTGCTGGGATTGTCTACTTCTTTGTCTGTTCATTGGCTGAACTTCTACAGGATATGAAGTCTTATCTTTTTGAAATTATTGTTACTAGAGAAAGATGGACATTTAATAACAAATTTCCCACGTAACCTCAGAATTCATCATAGAACGGCAAAATTGTGTCATGTTTTTGCCAGACCAAAGACAGACTCTTCAGAGTGAACCATCTTCAGCTTTTGGCTTACTGAAACAACAATTTGAATGGAAAGTTACCAAATGTAGACCACAGAGCCCAGGAAGTTGTTCATGATGTTATTTGTTATCTCGCTAAGAGTTAAAGCAGAAGTTGTTACAAACTATGGAATGCATCAGGGCTTCCAGAATTTCTGTGTAAAACCAATACATACCTGTACATCAGTGATCACAATAGTGGGCAGAAGCAGTCTCAAGTGTCAATTTTGAAGCCAAACACGTCACTTATCCGTGCTGTTCAACTCCTGGAAAGCTTTCAGGGTTAGCTCTGGGCAACACACTCAGTACTACCTGCAAGAAAGCTGCTGCTTCTAGCTGGCTCAAAGATGTACTTTATGTGAAGACAGGTCCTGGAACTTCATGCCTAAGCCTGGCAGCTTGCTCCTACGATCGATCTGTGCAGTGATGTCAGATGGCCGATGTCAGTCAAACAAGGTAGTTTGGACTTTGTCCCAGAAAAGCCCCAACATTCCCACTAGGGCAAGGTTAGACAGGGTTTGTGAACAGATGAAAATCAGACTGCCAAAGAAGAAAATATGACTGCTTCCAGATTTTAAGAGGATCCTGAATCACATGGAGCTCTTAGGATTGACCAGACATCCAAACTATATCCCTTTGCTTAAAGGGCTTCATGAATACTTAGACTACAAGTGGAAAGCTGACAACTTCAATAACATATGGTAAAAGACAGACAAACTGTGGAAGGGAGGCACGGGACTCTGAAGAATCAGCATTTTCTAGCTCTCAAATGCAAAGGCCAGTAGACAGCTGCAGGCTGGTACTTAAGTGGAAAGGTGTTACGCTCTCATGAAAATTCTGGAGTAGTAGAGGACCCACAAGTAAATCATAGAATCATACAATCACTTGGGTTGGAAGAGACCTTCAAGATCATCGACTCCAACCACAAACCTATGCCAAAACCACCCCTAAACCATGTCCCTCAGCACCATGTCTACCTGTCTTTTAAATACCTCCAGGGATGGTGATTCCACCACTTCCCTGGGCAGCTTGAGAACCCTCCAGTGCTTGAGAACCCTTTCCATGAAGAAGTTTTTCCTAATATCCAACCTAAACCTCCCCTGGCACAACTTGATGCCATTTCCTCTTGTCCTACCGCTTGTTACTTGGGAGAAGAGATTGACCCCCACCTCACTATAACCTCCTTTCAGGTAGTTGTAGAGAGCGATAAGGTCTCCCCTCAACTTTCTCTTCTCCAGGCTAAACAATCCCAACTCTCTCAGCTGCTCCTCATAAGACTTGTTCTCTAGACCCCTCACCAGCTTCGTTGCCCTTCTCTGGACATGCTCCAGCACCTCAATGTCTCTCCTATACTGTGGTGTCAAAACTGAACACAGTACTCAAGCTGCGGCCTCACCAGTGCTGAATACAGGGCCAAAATGAGTACCTGTAATATATTATGATAACTGAAGGACTTGGAGGGTGTGTAAAATTTACAAATTTTCTTTTTTTGTTTTTTAACTATTTTTGTTACTTATGTTAATCAAAAGGTAATTTGAAGCTGGTCAGCAGCATGAAGCATTGAGATGAAGACTATCTTTAATATCCAGTCCTACAGATCTTATGCAAATAAAAATCTATTCCTAGAAGCTAAATGTGTATTTTTCTCCAAGTTAATAAATCTATGCTCCCTGCAATATGACTTCAACTGACATTAAGCACATCTATTAAATTTCAACTTATTACTTGATTTATCAGAAATACTTAGGCTACTTGCGACTCTATGTGAGACTCGTAGTTCCTGATTTTCAGACTAGCTTTATGATGAAGATTCTTGCACCTGCAGAGATCTCTACTGAGTTTTAGAGGACTCTACACATGTACAAGCTGTGGACAGATCCTTGCAAGAATGAGTCTAGATTACTACTTGAAATTTAAAACACTTAATCATTAGTTACCCTGGATAGATAATTGTACCACCTGCATCCCGCTGCATTTACACACAATGATGTGTCCATATTTTCTAAATTACAAGATCAAATCTAAATGAAAACATTATATTACAAATCAAGATAATTTGATTTGTCAAGATTCTCTGTGGTGTAGAAAAAACTAATTGTATTGATGGACAGGAGTTTTTGTGCAAGTCAATACAGGAGCACTGGAGTTTAAGAATAGATTTCTTGGCTCATCAAATCCAATTTCCTGCTGTCACATGTGGTCATGTGCTTCATATACTGTTTCCATTATACTTCTGGAAAAATAAACATACAGCTTTCCTACCTGACTGACATCAAGATTTACAAGCTTTGCTGCTACTTCAGATTTTCAGTCCCCCTTTCCTTTCATCTATTTTGTGATCCATATCAAAAACTGAGGCAAAGTATTCAAATACATTTTGAACCATGCAATGTATCCTCCACTGCTCCTTCATCTTCAGTGCACAGGGATCTCGCTGTCCTCTTAAATCTACGTGGCTGAAGAATCTTTTGCTATGCATTTTTTTAAGATTAATAATGTTTGACTTTTGGCAACTCTTATTTCACTACTACACTTCCCATCACTGAGATTTAGCTTTCCTTGCTGACCACCCTTTGATTTAATTCATTCTCCTAATTTCTTAAAGTTCATCCTTCCTTTTGAAATCAAGAAACCTAAAGACCAACTTCTATTAATCCTCCAGTTAATCTAAATGTAATCTATATGTGATCACTTAAAAGAAGGTTGTTTTTATGATGAATTGTTCTTTAGTTCACTTACTGCTTGCCAAAACCAAATGTAAGTCAATTCTATAATAGAATCAGCTATAATTGATTCAGTAACCATTCAGCATTGTCTACCACATCCAGGAATGACTGCCTCCAAATATTATTCTTGATACTCGTTTCCCAGGGAGTGGCACAGAAACTGGTCTGTGCAGCAGCAATTTTGACTGTTGTGTTCCCAGCTCATTTCTTCTTAACTCAAGCTGTGGTCCCACACAACTATAAGCCAGTTTAACTGACACCTGACAAAGGACAAATAAAAAGCTCTGCCCTGAAAAAATTACAAAAGTTAGTTGCTGCCAATGCAGGAAAAATCAAGTCCTTTGTAGATTTAGATCAAGATTCTCAGTGAAATCATAGGCTTAAGAAGTTATGATATAACACAGCCAGATTCAGTGTCTTACTCTAGAAGTGCAATATTAGTAGGTAGGTAGATTCTTATGCTTTCCTGAGTACGTAGGCCTCAGAAACCAACTACCTCTGCACGTAAGAATCTATACACTTCATGACTAGAAAGCAGTTTTAAAAATGAAATATTACAACAAATCACTTACATGTTAAGCATGTTAACAATATCCATTAGAATCACATAATGGCTGAGGCTGGAAGGCACCTCTGGCGATGATCTAGTCCAAGTCTCTAGCCAAAGCAGGGTTAGCTAGAGCAGATGGCTCAGGGATGGGTTCAGCCAGGTCCTGAATATCTCCAAGGATGGAGACTCCACAGCCTCTCTGGACAGCCTCTTCCAGTGTTTTACCATTATCAAAGCAAAAAAATTTTTTTCTCATGGTGAAACTTCCTATATTTCAGTCTGTGCCTCCTGTCCTTTCAGTGGTCACCACTAAGACTAATCTGACTCCAACTTCTTTACTCCCTCACATTATGCATTTATACACATTGATAAGATCACCACTAAGTCTTCTCTTCCTGAGGCTAAACAGTCCCAGCTCTCTCAGCCTCTCCTCATATAACATATGTTCCTTAATCATCTTAGTGGCTCTTTGCTGGACTCCTTCCAGTATGTCCATCTCTTCTCTCGTACTGGGGAGCCCAGCACTGGACACAGTACCGTGGAGATGTTTGTTTTCTCCAGCTCTGTTTTTGTTCATGTTCATTCTACTGGCTTCATGAAAGGAATTAATTTCCATTTTACTTAGAGTCATTTTCAGCTCCCCTCCTGCATACATACATATACCTTGGCATGGTATTGCACAGTTTATTGTTTCAGTGTTGTTAAGGAATACATTATCACTCAGAGGCCACCTAGGTTAGCATATGGCACCAAATGTGCAAAGTCAGAAACAAAAACTTAGGCATTATACACAGCATGTATAATTTGACATTGTATTTGAATTTTTCCATTCTAGATAATCAGAAATTCCTTTTAAATTGAAACAAATGAATCTACAGGAAGGAGGTGCAGAGATGGGGAACTTTCTGTGGAGCATGTCAATCTGTAGATTAATTAATACATTGATTCCATTTGAGAGCCTCCATGTACCTGTCTTCCCACTGAGATACCCACTGTGCAATCAGTGGTAATTTAAAAATCAATTGCTCTTCTGTAGTAATTAAATTTGTCCATTTAAACAGATATAATTGATAGAGCCTGTAACTAATTTCAAAGCACGAATTCTTAAGGGATTCTAGAGATTAAGGGCTGAGAGCCAGCAATTTGTGGCTTTTTTACTCAACAAATGAACATATAAATAAACTGATTTGTGTATGGGTTTTAAATACACTGTACCAGATATGAAATTTAGCTTGAAATATACTCCTAGACAAAGCAAAATAGATTGCTAGACAAAGCCAAAAAGTTAACAGAAGCAATTGTAGTTAGACAGAACTATATCTTAAAGGTATTGAAATATTGTTCTTACCTTTCACAGAACTAAATGTGTTACCTATAAAAATTCATCATTTTCTTTTAAAATTTCTCTTCTTTGATATTTGCTTTGATAAAAAGCTCTAGCTTTTTATGTCTGGTTGAATAAAGTTTACTTTTCTTGAAAATTTCATTAAAAGTTGCTTTTGTTTTGAGCATACAGAGTGAATTTATGGAGCTCTTGCCACACATAGTGCTTAATCAAATAAAATATGATGCTTGCACATGTAGAATACATGTTTCTGAGACTCACTAAACAACTATCTCCCCTCAAGGCAGTCCATTGTTATGAACCAGAGGGCTCTAATATAGACTATTTTGGGAAAAAAGGCAAAATATGGGACAAGAGGAAAAGGGAGAAACCTAAGACAAGCATGAAATGCCTATTCACAGTTTTAAGTCTTTGCAATTTACTTCAGCCCTAAGGTGGCATTAATTGACACATTAGCAAGTTATATACTGTGTTATGTGCCTACTTAGCCTAGAATTCAATAAAAATAACACCAGGGAAATCACTGTAACACATTGCATATACAGCATGTGTTTAAAGTACGGAACACTTTACCAACGCAGCCACAACATTAATGATAACGTGTTGCAGTTAACTCACAGACTGCCTCTGCAACTCATGTAGTTGAATCACCAACTGTCAGTTTGCAGAGGCATCTTTACAATATTTTAAGGCAAAATCTCATAATTCCTAAAAATTAAAGAGAATTGACATTTATTTGAACAAGGTCTGATTTGCCATATCAACATACTATAGCACACACCCACAAAAAGTGCAATCGCATCCCGGACTGCATCAAAAGAAGCGTGGCCAGAAGGTTGAGGGAGGTGATTCCGCTGCTCTACTCTGCTCTCATGAGATCCCTCCTGGAGTACTGCCTCCAGCTTTGGGGCCTCCAACATAAGAAGGACATGGACTTGTTGGAGCGAGTCCAGAGGAGGGCCACTAAGATGATCAGAGGGTTAGAGCACCTCTGGTATGAGGACAGGCTGAGACAGTTGGGGTTGTTCAGCCTGGAGAAGAGACAGCTCCAGGGAAACCTTATAGAGGCCTTCCAGTACTTACAAGGGGCCTACAGAAAAGCTGGGGAGGGACTCTTTATAAGGGACTGTAGCAATAAGACAAGGGTTAATGGCTCTAAACTGAAAGAGGGTAGATTTAGATCAGATATTAGGAAGAAATTTTTCACTATAAGGGCGGTGAGACACTTGAACAGGTTGCCCAGGGAAGCTGTGGATGCCCCACCATTGGAAGTGTTCAAGGCCAGGTTGGATGGGGCTTTGAGCAATCTGGTCTAGTGGGAGGTGTCCTTTCCCATGGCAGGGGGGTTGGAACTAGATGCTCTTTAAGGTCCCTTCCAACCTAAAACCATTCTACGATTCTATGATTCACACTAACACGCTAATACGTACTCCAAACATTGTGCCTTCTATAAGTGGACTAATATGCATTTAGAATAGCACAGTAAAAGATTCATAGCTTATGTTGTTGTAGCAAGTGGGAAATAAAATTTTCTTTCACAAACAAAGGGACGATTCAGCATTTCAGGATCCTTTTCTTTAAGGAAAGTTTAGGACTTCTTTCATTGTTTATTTTTTCTGCTTTCTTTTCTTTGAAAAAGAATTAAAAAAATGAATCTTGCACATGGCACTGGCTATCACTACAGCCAGATCTGTTTAACCTCTTGTGTGCCCCAAGTCAAATAATGATCATGCAGATGGTTTCAGTATGCCCCTGTTTTATTTATGTATTACATATAACCTAGCCTAGATAATTAAAACAGGGATAATAGGTATATTGAAACATGCACATTCTGCACATTCTCAGTATGTAAAGAATTGTTACAGAAATCTTAAGATTAGTATGCGTGGAGGATGAACAGCAATATCTGGGTGTGGAAACATCAGAAGGAAAAACCAGCTGGAGAGCAGTTACAAGAATGGCCTGCATTCATAGCACCTAGATTAGCAGGTCGTCAAGATCCTAGCACATATCTACCTACAGTTTAGCAGGACACCCAGATAAGGAGGTAATGGGCAGTGTGTAAATCCCAAGGACTTGTCAAAGCAGAACAGGATGGTAAAAATAATCCTGGTCAGGTTACAAACAGGCATATCCAAAAACATGATGTGGGAAGAAGGTATAAGTGAATGACTGAAATCAGTTGAGATTTAAAATAAAACCATTTTCCACTCCTAGGAGGTCTTGTATTGTTGCTACAATTATTTCCTACAAACAGCGCATATTTTATTCCTTAGCATCATAAAAGCAAATAATCCATTCTTTGTGTTCACAGGGGTTTTTATGAAAACATATTGAATGAATTCACCTGTTTTATTATAATTGGGCTATATGATTGAATTTACTATTTTTGGATTACCCCCTCTGCTTACTCCCAGAACTATACACGCAGATCTTCAGCTGGTATGCATTGCTACAGCTTCATTAAAATCGAGACCTACAACAATCTACACCAGCTGTGGATCGGCTACTTCATTTTGTTATTGGACACAAGCTAAACTCAGCTGCTTGCATTTGTGCTTCAGACCTGACCAGAGGTTTCATGAAGAACAGACTGCTATGACTGGGTATACTTTAAAATGAACGAGGCACTTTAAAAAGATATGTAATAAGGTGATCTGCAATTATTAAATGATTAATTCATTTTCTGAATAGCTTTATGGGATGCATGTGGCAAATATTCCACGCTTTTTATAGCTGAGGAATTGATAGCTAGAAGGCCAAGTGACTTGCCAGTGGTCATACAGTGTTTCCAAGCTTTCGGATACAGGCTGTCCAACCACCCTTTTAACTGCAAGATTTGACTGTCTTTCAATGAGGTTAATAAATGATTGTAAGCTACTGAAGAAATGATCAACACTATTTAACCTGTTTCATTGAGCATTTAAGTTTAGCTTATGAGTTGCAAATGAGGTCAGATATTATTTAGAATCACTGGTGATGAAACTGTTTTGATTACTAACACTGCTAAACTAAGAGGTAGTGATTGTTCTATAGACAGTTGTTTCTAGACATCAAAAAATACACCTCAAGGACAGCTTTGCAGAGATACTGAGGCCTGCAAAATTATCTTATGCTTAGGACCAAAACCGCTGCCAACTTCTGCTTCATTACTGTATACAAAATCCATGAGTAAACAAGTTGTTTTTTTTAATATAGCAACAGGGTATATGTCTCTATTCACCAACAGTGGGGAGAGGTGACTGGGTGCATCTTCCGTCAAAAGACAGAATTATGATTATCAAATTCTATGTTTTATTATTATTTAATCATCTGGCATCATACTGCAATGGCTTGTCCTATGTAAACTGCACATCAGTGAAAGAGGACTGATTCCCAGGTTAATTCATTCTTTTCAAAAAGAGAGATTTTACTCTGATTCTCTCTAATTACTCTGATTCTGTCTTTCTCTTTGATTCACTGCAAGTAAGAAGAGATCTGCCCCATGAGTGAAGAACACAGGATTGGGCAAGGATGGAGTCTTCAGTGCAATCTAAGTGACCACTAGGTACCTACATCCTTTATTGGGGCTGTTAGCAATCTGCAGGTAACTTAAAAAGGTCAAACACAATGAAAATATCCCAGCAAAGAAACCTGGGTGAACACTTTTCTCTGCATTACTGTTATTGACACAAGATGAAATGCGGGAAGATCTTTTGTAACTCTTTTGTGAGTAGGAGGGATTTAGATCATGCACACGTGGGAAAATAAAGCTGAAATTTCACCTTGTAAGCTAACTGAGCTCCTCACTGCCACCTGGTTCTCAGCTTAGAGCCTTGACTTCCAGCAAGCTTAGCCAAATAGTTTTGAAACAGCCGTGCTATTGGGAGTTTCCTCAGCATATATGATTGCCTCAAATTCCCAGTAGGGCTGGGAGAGGGGGCTCAACACACACAGCAGAAAGACAACACAAAGTACTGCAGCAACCGCATCTGCTGGGCACTGGAGAAATGCAGTGGAGACTTATCGGCTGTTCCGTGCCAACACAGCTGCTCTCCAGGACAGTTTCTAGGGTATTTCTCCCTATTATACCAAGGCGTCCAGACTTCCACTGATTTAAGTCTTTGATTTGTTGGTTGTTCTGTTCTGCCCTCTTCCACTCCTCCTAGTTAGTCATATCCTAACCTTGTCAATCACACAGAGGTGGAATCTTGGAAAAAGGACAGCTGAAGGAAAAGTATAAATGAGCTGGCACTCCTGTTTTTCTAAGAAATTAATGCTGCACATGCAAATAATTATCTTTGTTTAATTCCAGTTTGCATGAACAAAAGAAAGAAAATAAGCAAACCTCTTAGCAAAATGCATCTATATTAAAAAAAATAAATCTTTACTAAAGTGCTATCTAATTGAATGACTTATTTTGTCTTCACTGTTACAAATTCACTCACAAAGATGGTCTAATCAATTATCTGATTTTAAAAAGGTGAATCTTTGTGGGTTGTCTTTTTGTTGGGTTTTTTTTTTTTGAGAGAGAAAAGCTTAAAAGGTATATTCTGCCGGCGCTCTCTAATTCCTGGGCCAGGGCAGATTACTTAAAAAATAAAAATAATAAATTAAAAATAGAAAAAAAATCTACAGCCTGTCTTTACACGAAAATTTTGATAAAGAGTTTAAGATTTGGCTAATAGAGTCCATATTGAGCTGTACAGACAGATGGCTGAGTCAAAACTGTGATGACTGGAAATTCTCTGTCCCAATGGGGCCACAACCTAACCAGCCTCATCCATGTCCTTGTGTTTCATTAACAGACTTTTACGTAAGTCCTTGTGTTTCATTAACAGCCTTACGCTTTTGTGGTGGGTTGACCCTGTCTGGACATCAGTTGCCCACTAAAGCCATTCTATCACTCCCCTTCCTCCGCTGGACATGGGAGAGAAAATATAACGAAAGGCTCGTGAGTTAAGGATAAGGAGAGAACACTCACTGATTACTGGGCAAAACAGACTCGACTTCAGGAAAGTAAGCTAATTTATTGCCAATCAAATCAGAGTAGGGTAATGAGAAATAAACCCAAACCTTAAAACACCTTCCCCCCACCCCTCACTTCTTACCGAGCTCAACTTCACTCATGACTTTCTCTACCTCCTCCCTCCGAGCGGTACTGGGGTACCGGAAATGGGGCTTGTGGTCAGTTTATCACACACCTCTGCTGCTCCTTCCTCCTCAGGGGGAGGACTCCTCACACTCTTCCCCTGCTCCAGCATGGGGTTCCTCACACGAACTTCTCCCATGTAGGTCCTTGCCACAGGCTGCAGTTCTTAGTGAACTGCTCCAGCGTGGGTCCTTTCCACAGGGTGCACTCCTTCAGGAACAGCATGGGTCCCCCACAGGGTCACAAGTCCTGCCATCAAACTTGCTCCAGTGTGGGCTCCTTTCTCCACAGGGTCACAGGGCCTGCCAGAAGCCTGCTCCAGCACAGGGTCCCCATAGGGTCA
Organism: Chionis minor; assembly: GCA_013398295.1. Taxonomy (NCBI): domain Eukaryota; kingdom Metazoa; phylum Chordata; class Aves; order Charadriiformes; family Chionidae; genus Chionis; species Chionis minor. The sequence goes on along the minus strand of VZSF01006871.1, from coordinate 102,002 downwards.
CGGCCTCCTTCAGGCATCCACCTGCTCTGGCATGGGGTCCTCCACAGGCTGCAGGTGGGTATCTGCTCCACTGTTAACCTCCATGGGATGCAGGGGGACAGCCTGCCTCGCCATGGTCTTCACCACAGGCTGCAGGGGAATCTCTGCTCCAGCATCTGGAGCACCTCCTCTCCTGACCCTGACTCCCTCTTTACTGACCTTGCTGTCTGCAGAGTTGTTGCTCTCACACATTCTCACTCCTCTTCCTGTCTGCTATTCCAATACAGGTTCCCCTCCGCCTTCTTAAACATGTTATCCCAGAGGTGCTACCACTGTCGCTGTTGGGATCAGCCTCAGCCAGCAGCAGGTCCATCTTGGAGTCGTCTGGCATTGGCTCTATCAGACATGGGGGAAGCTTCCAGCAACTTCTCACAGAAGCCATCCCTTTAGCCCCCCCTGCTACCAAAACCTTGCCATGCAAACCCAACGCAACTTTGCTCTGCCATCTGCGTGTTATTTTATGAGGTAAAATCACAGAATCATAGAGTGGTTTGGGTTTGCAAGGACCCTGAAAGATCATCTAGTCCAACCTCCTGCTGTGGACAGGGACATCTTTCACTAGATCAGCTTTCTTAAAGTCCTGTCCAACCTGACCTTGAGCACTTCCAATGATGGGGCATGCACAGCTTCTCTGGGCAACCTGTTCCAGTGTTTCACCACCCTCCCTGTAAAATATTTCTTCCTTATTTCTGATCTAAATCTACCTTCTTTCAGTTTAAAGCTGATGCCACTTGTCCTGCCACTATGGGCTTTGGTAAAAAGTCTGTCTTATAAGCCCCCTTTAGGTACTGGAAGGCTGCTGTAAGGTCTTCCCAAAGCCTTTCTCTCCTCCAGGCTGAACAACCCCAACTCTCTCAGCCTGTCCTCATAGGAAAGGTGCTCCAGCCCTCTGACCATTTTCATGGATCCTCTGGATCCACTCCAACAGGTCCGTGTCTTTCTTGTGCCAGGGACACTGGAACTGGGCGCAGGACTCAGCTGTAAACAGTTTGTGTCTTTTTTTTTCCAGGACGTTTTCAGCCCTTTGCCTGGTGTTCCTCTGAGGTAACCTCAGCTGCGCTCACCGAGGGGGCTCCGGCTACCGCAGGGACCCCAGCCCGCGAGCTCCAGCACTTCTTCCATCCCTCTCTCCTGCAGAGGAGGCAAAACTCTGCAAAACCGTCACTTTTGTGCCCGTACATTATGCAAGGTCTTTCTAGACTTCCTGGGGAGATGTCTCTTTCCCCCTTCCCTTCAAGGCACCACTTCCCTGCCTTTTCGGCCGCAGGGTTTGGCCCTGTGGTGCGCTCCATCACGCAGCAGGGTGCTTCGCCTGGAATCGGTTATTTGCTTTTATGAAGTTGAAAACGTGTCTTATTTGTAGGGAATAACGTGTTACCAGCGACTGATAATTCACCAGCAGAGCCAGGGGCCATTTTCTGCACGGAGAGAAATAAAGCCGGGGGCACCCATCAGTCCATCAGTCAGTCCGTCCGTCCGTCCGTCCGTCCGNCGGTCGTGGGCCCGTCGCGGCGTTGCCGGCCGCCAGCGCAGCGCGTCGGAGCAGGGCCCCTGGGCATCGCCGGGTGGTGGTGCCGGGCCGTGCCGTGGGTGCGCACCGGGAGAGCCGCGGCGGGGGCGGTCGGCCGCGGGCCGGGGCGGTGCGGCGCGGCCCCATGAGGGAGTCCGCTTTGCGCCGCGGGAAAGCCGCCGGCGGTTGTGTGCCTGTTGGCGGTCTGCCTTCTGGAAGAGTCGCCTCGATAATTGCTTTTAAGTTTTTAACTGGATTTAAGTGTGTCTTGCTGGGGCGGAGAGCGGGGTGTGTGTGTGGTGTTGGTATGGGGGGGGCCGGAGCCCCTTCGGCAGAACTTGGGTTTGTTTTTAAACCAGCCCAGCTTCACCGTCCTGTGTCTTGGATTTTGTTTTGCTTCAGAAAATGTTTTCACAAATACATGGGAAAATGGGCGAGAATGTTGGCTTTGGGGAGCCATAATGCGCGATGTTGATTTCTATATAGCTACAGGGGAAGGTAACATTTCTGGTGAAATTAGTTCCCCCATCGCAGCAATGTCGTCTTTTCCCTAGGGAAAGCTGGTGAGGAAATCCGGCATGCAGTGTGTTCCTCCCGGGCCTCAGATTCTTATCTCTGTCTTACGCGACTCATAAATCAGCAGCTAGACTTTCCCTTGTCTGTTTTGTAGGTAATGTTACAAGAGGTATCTTGGATTTTTTCACATACTTATTATTACAATTTTCTTGTAATTGTGTCTGGAAAGCTATAAGAACTAGCTTATCTCAGGGGATGAGGCTATACTAATAACACGAAAGAATCCTTGGCAAACTTGGAAATGTATTGAATTTCCAATTCTTAAGTGGCTTGTTTTGAATTGTATTAATGAGTTATAGGAAAACAAGCCAGAATATTCATCTTGTATAGGGTTAACTATATGGGTGTGGGAATTGGAGAGATGTTTGTACAACCTTTTTTGGACACCTCTGGTGTTGGAGGCAGAGTGATCTCCCCACATAGCTTATTTGAGTGCTCATTAAGAAAAACTTTGTAACTCTAAGGATGATAATGCACTTGAATCCTCTGCTGTAATTTGAATCCATTTCTAGTCACAACTATAAATGGCTTGGGGAACAGCTTATTTCTGTTTTCTTCAAAGCTGGCTCTTATGTTTGGTTTTGTTTGGGTGGTGGGTTTTTTTTGTGCTTTTTAATCAGGTCTTCTTTATTTTAACTTAAACATTCCCAGTTACTTTAATCTTTTCCTGTATATTATACATTTAAACTCTGATCATTCTTGATCCTCTTCTCTGGATTTATTCCAATTAGTTCATATACTTGACTCAGTTTGAAGGGCAGTATTCAAAACTGGATAGAGTATGGCAGCTGAACTCTGAACAGTAGTGAGTAGTATAGAAGTGCTTTACTTCTGTTTATGCATCCTATACACAGCATTCTTGCTGTTGGCATATTCAGCTTCTGCTCCAACTTTGACTCCAGTTCTTCAACAGCCTATGTTACTTCTTGACTATATTTTTCTGCGTGACCTTGCAGCCAAGATGAAAAGTAGCATCAATTTAATATTAAATTGAACCTATGCCACAAACTAAATCCTTATCACATAGGGAAGTACGTTTTCTTCCTCTAATAAGGACAAGCCTTTGTACTTCTAAGGCTGGCAGGAGACAAAATTCCAAGCTTGCCTTTTGCTCTTTGATTTTTAGCAGTAGTGTGTTTATTACTTAAATGTGCAAGGCACAGAGCACCCTGAAATAGATGTCGAGAAGTCTGTAAATAGGATTTGAAAATATATTCGGGCCACAGAGTAATGCCTATCTTAGCTCTTTTCTCCTTCTCCTGCATCCCTTAAGTTTACCTCATCTGAGCCTTTAGTCTTTCACAGGGCAAGAAGATCACAGCAAAAAAGCTCTATTTGGCTTTTGACACCTTGTACTACAGACCATTTTCCTCATTCACTAGATAGAATATTTAAAAAATTTATAAGCTAAATGCAAAATCCCATGTGTAATATGCCACAGCTGTCTCTTACTTTGGATTTTTTTTTTCTTTGCGTGTCACTGTACTGTTTGAGCACTTTCCTGATGTGTAAATTAGATCTGTATGACAGTATGTTAACTAAAATTCATCAGTCTTTACAGTTCTTTCTCAGGAGGCTTTCCTTCCCTGCTAATGGAGGCTGCCTTGAGCTGTACAGAAACTTCCAGCATAGCAGAGAAGCTTTTCTCCTTTTCTCAGCCTACCTGTTTCTGACTTCATGGGAGCACAAACTAGAAAGCATTTGGTGTCACACACTTACTCTCTCTAAACTCCCTACCTTCACATGATGTGACAACAACTTGGAGCAAAAGGGGGTCTCCCAAGAGTGTGGTGTTTTCTTGCATCTTCAAAAGAAGACTGAAACTGAATAGCTGTTAAAATTCTACAGGGAAAGAGAATAGGAAAGGAAAAGTTGACTTTATCAACTGCTTCAAAGCATTGGTAAGTCCTATCCTGAATGATTTCAGTGAGATTAGGTAACTTCTCAGTGTCGTGACAAACTGCATTGAAGGCATACATCTAAATGTTATTTAATAAGGCCTACAATTATATAGGACCTTATCTAATAGAGGTGGAACGATCCTACCAGATGACCAGGTTTCTTTCCATTAAGCTTAATTGATTCACCAGGTATTTTCAGTCTTTTGTGCATATATCACTATAACTTTCCCTAAATTGTAGTAGGCTTTTATTCTTTGTAATGACTTTGAAAGGACTCTTCACGAGTCTAGGAATTTCTGAATTCTTAAAAACTAGGGTTATTAACTCTTTGTGAAGAGACAAGGCTTTTGGAGACACTGAATAAATTAATTTTTATTCTGCTGGTATGTAGAAAAAATATACAACTTGTGAGTTGTAGTACCAAAATACCACAAATTATAGTTAGTACAAATGCATTGTGTATCTCAAAGTTACAAGTATTACAAGTTGCAACTATTATGCTGTTGCTTTAAAGTTTGCTCCCTCCATCCCTTTGCTTTTTTATATGGGCATATAGGTAATACCATAAGAGATGTGTTTATTCTGTTTTGGACTGAAATACTTAATCTGTCTTAGATGCAACAATTTAGGAAGGATATGACCAATTGAAATTAGTCCAGAGATAATTAAAAAGACCAATCAGGATTTTCTCTTTTTTTTTTTTTTTTCAAGTAGACCTAAACTCAAAACTTGGGGTGGAAGACTGGAGAAAAAAAAAAAAGAGAGAGAAGAGACTTTCAGTACATAAAGTTGTGACAGAGAACACTTTTTAGTCATTTTCCAGGTTCACAGGGGAAAGGACAATGAAAATAACTTTGTAGAAAAGAAAGGCTCAGCTGAGTGTGGGGAAAAACTTCATGAGTGGGCGATGCATTGGAGTGGGAACCCTGCTGAGGTTACAGGACCTTTTCCAGTGGAAGTTGTTAGGACCACTTTGGAGGCTGTCTAGATGGGAGTTGGCTTCACAGTGGAAGGCTTGGACTAAATAGTTGCTTGAGGTCCCTTCTAGGTGTTCCTATGAATATTCTGGCACTTTTCATGTGCTCAGGTACTTGGGAAGTTACTGTTTCTTGTTTGCAAGTCATTATGCCTTAGCTGAGACACAGTAGCTGGCCCAAGTGTGTTTCTTTGTTAAAATTCAAGGAAAACTAAAACTGAGTGTGTCATGATTTTGGTTTAGACTAAAATATTCATTATAATGAATTATGATAACAATATATTTGTAGCGACTTAAAAATCATAGAATGGTTTAAGTTGGAGGGTACCTTAAAGATCATCTAGTTCCAACCCCTCTGCCATGGGCAGGGACACCTCCCACTAGACCTGGTTGCTCAAAGCCCCATCCAACCTGGTCTTGAGTTGGACTTCAGAGCATACGCATGGCTGGATATCACAGCTCTGATAATCTAGCTCTGTGGTAAGATAGTGAATGTAGCCTGTGTTAATCCTTGTGTCCGAGGTTATCCTCTTTCTGGTCATAGTTTATGGTTAGGGTGTTGCTCTTGCTGGTTGGTTCTGGTGTTTGCCACTTTGAGATAAAGCAAAAATGATTACACTACTGTTTCTTCTGAATAGGGTTAATAAGATACAGAAACATGGATAGTAACGTTGTGCTTCGTTTCAATGTACTGTTAACTTTAACTTCTCACTAACATTGTATTCGCTTTTATTTTTTTCTGAAGCCCAAGAATCCCTAGTTGTTCTCTCTTTCTCTCCTCATCATAAATACTATATATGCAAGTTAAAATTACTGCTGTAGGGGAGAAATTTATTACAGTAAGTTTTTGTGGATTTTTTTTAAAGAATGTGCTTTATTTGTATATGACCTATATATCATAATGTAGCTGAACTATATATTATTTGGAAGTAACGTGCAGGACTAAACATCTGTGTTGCAGCACAGATGACTTAAACTTGTTTGTTTCTTCGGGAAAGTAGTCTAGTTTTTCTGTATCATATAACGAGAGATTAGTCTGTTACGAGGAAAGCATTTTAAGATAAATCAGGCATATTCTAATCTAGATGCTTTTGGTGTCTTAGGTAGAAAGCGAGACAAACTTAGGCAATTATGTATTAATATAGGCTAAAATAATACTCTCTTTCTTATTTTAGGGACCTGTGGGATTTAAGAATATCTCTCCTAAGAAAATTTGCTGCTTCTTCAGCCTTCCATCTTAGTGTGCAATTGATGATTTCACTTGAAATACCTATCTGAAGAAACTAACAGTAGGCAAGGTGTAATTGCTTTTTAAAAATGTTAAAAGTTCAGCAGTGTGTAACAGCTGACAGGATGCCCAAGAAAAAGCCGTATATTTGTGACATTTGCTATAAACAGTTTGAAACTCCATCAAAATTAGCTAGGCATTATCTGATACATACTGGTCAAAAGCCATTTGAATGTCATGTATGCCATAAAACATTTAGGCAGCTAGTCCACCTGGAGAGGCATCAGTTAACCCATAATCTGCCTTTTAAGTGTATCATTTGTCACAGAAACTTCAAAAACTTAATCACATTCTTAAAGCATCAGCAGCTTCATAATGAAAATTATCAGAGTGATACCAAGCAAGCAGAAAACTCTGTGAATTTTGAGCAAGACAGGGTCACTTACAGCATATTTCGATGTTCTATGTGCTGTAAATCTTTTACAACTGAAGAGAGGTGGATGCTGCATCAGTGCCTGAAGGCAGATCATCTACATGGTGCCAGAAGGAGAAAGAAAACTCATGCCTGTGAATCGTGTAACAAGACATTTCCATCAAGATCTAAGCTAGAAAGACACTTCCTTATTCACACTGGCCAGAAACCTTTTAAGTGTTCTTCATGCGGTAAATCTTTCAGACAGTCAACACACTTGAAAATCCATCAGCTCACACACACAGAAGAAAGGCCTTTTCAGTGCTGCTTTTGTCAGAAGAGGTTTAAAATACAGAGCAAACTCATGAAGCACAAACAGCTCCATGCCAGAAATAAAACCTTCCCCAATATTTTATACAAAGCAAAGACTCTTAAATATCCCAGACCACAGAACCTGTTGGAAGGAAAGAGGGATAATTTTGAGAATTCTGACACCTGCGAGTCACAGGAGAACGACTTACACGATGTTCACTCGATTTACATCGTACCCTTTCAGTGCCCAGCATGCGAGCAGTGTTTTGAAACGGAGCAGGTTCTAAATTTGCACAAATGTTGTTATTTGAGAGATGGCAAAAGTTCAAATAATGGTACAACAGCATGCAGCCACGCAGTCAGCAGGAAAAATAAGATCCTTGTGAAGCTGAAGCGTACTGGAGGAAAGGCAACAGATTTTTCTCTGACTGACAGAAAAAAAATAAAATCAGGTCACTTTAAAAGTCCTGACCTGGTTGCAGCTAGAGATCAGCGTTCTGATGAGCGTGCTTCCACTAAAGCTTTCAAGGATTGCCATAGCAAGCTTGACATGCACAAGGCACTTAGTAATCGGATGAAAAGAATGTTTGCTGTGCCATTACCTAGGCAAGAGCACCCACAACCTCATGACTTCGGAATTAATTTAAAAGGTATGCTCACTGGTGAAAACGCGTTAAATATCGATGATTCACTGCCTAATAAAGATGACGCTTTTTATGGTTCATCAGATGATGGCTTCTTTGATAATCCAGAAGTACTTCACTGTGCTTTTTCAGCTTCTGCTAAAAATATATATAACAGACACAAAGTGTGTAAATGTGACAGATGTGAAAAAATCTTTCCGTCTTCATCCAAACTTCAAAGACATTATCTTATACACACGGGACAGAAGCCCTTTGGCTGTAATGTTTGTGGGAAGACATTTAGACAGTCAGCTCACTTAAAAAGACATCAGCTCACCCATACTGAAAAGAGACCCTATAAAAGCTCCGTTTGCCAGGTAGAATTTGAAAACCTGAACAAACTTTTCAATCATCAGGGAGATCACATTGAATTTAAGTCTTCTCAGCCTGTGGGTTATTCTCAAACACCTTCACGGGCATCTGGCTTTCAGGAATTTGAGCTGATTCAGTCAAACCAAGCAGCTGAAATCAAAGTTGAAATTGAGTCAGGGGACTTTGTTCTTGACACCAGCAGTAGAAATGCACAGCCATATTTGTGTAGTAAATTGTTGGAAAGAGAGCAAAGCTGCTACAGCTATTGTCGTGATTTTTCTGAAGGTACTGAAAAAAGGGAAGTTGTTAACAAATTGTATCAGTGCAGTATCTGCTTTAAAACTTTTAAATCACCTTCTAAGCTTGAAAGACATTACCTAATGCATGCTGGACAGAAGCCATTTGAATGTTTAGTTTGTGGTAAAAATTTCAGACAGGCCCCGCATTTGAAAAGACACCACCTTATTCACTTTAAAGAGAGCTTAAAGCTGAGTCCCACTGAGCAACAACCAGAGAGTATATTGTTTTTATCAAAACTGAATAATGTCCTATGAAATCATATATTAAAATTTGTGGTTGCACAATTATTGAAAGGCTTAGATGTTAGACCGAACAATTGACTGAAGGGGGTTATCTTTTGTTATGGAGATGACCTGGTGAAGAGTTAATTTACTGTCTTCAGAACTGTCTACTTGATATAATTTGTGATGAATGTGAGAAGATGTTTAAAACAAAACAAAAAAACCCATGCAACAAAAAAGCCACTTTGCATCTTTTCCTAACTTAATTTATAAATACACATGCTTACTGTATTAATAGTGTTGCAGCAATCTGCAGTGCTCCATGAATCAGATATTTTAAGTTATGCCTTTTCCCATATAGTATTTTATGACGTTATGCTGTCCAATGAGAACCATCAAAAAAGTAAAGATAAAAAGGTAATTTTCAGAATACGTGAAAAAAACGGTCCTTTACTTTCTTCTGGCTCTGTGTATGTTGCAAACAAAGGACGTTTGCTGTATTTATTTAATACTTTTTTTTTTTAAAAAATGGTTATTTTTAGGTAAAAGATGCAAAAAAGAAGGAAGTAGAAAAAGGAGAAAGGGAAGTTTAATGAGGAAAAAATGTTGATGTGGCATTATAGAACAGTTAATAGAAAAAATGTAACTGATTTGTAATGTGCTTGGAGTTCTATGGATGAGGAATTGGACCTTTACTCTTTTTATGAGAAAATATAAGTAGACAAAGTTAAAGTAGCAGGGTTTATAATCAATTAATCCATTTCACCACTTCATTATCTCCACTTCTTTGTATATCCCTTGCCTCTTCCAGCGCTTTTAGCCAATTCATATAATAATGAACTATTTTGCTGCAAGAAGAGAGGACAAGAAATTATCATTAATATTACAGATGGGCTTACTGCCTGTTCCAGTCTCCTTTCCTTCTAGCGTACATATTGCACCAGTAAAAGAAATGTTCTCTAAGATGTGATAATAACTCAGAGCACTTTTGTTGGAAAGTCATATTCTTGTTACATTAAATAACAAGAGACTGAAAATGACTTTTAGCTCAAATGAAATAATTCTGATTTTGTATTAATAGAATCTGTAGTTATACTTTCTGGTAAGTAGAGAGCTTTGCCCATTGTGCCTGTGGGGCTGGCAAAAAGTGTAAGTGCAGTGGAGCTTTACTCATTATGAACAAGAAGGAAGTTCGTTTCTTTTCTTTTTCCTCCGAAAAAACTACCTTTTAGGATATTTTCCTTTGTTATGCAACTTCTGAATAGTTGAAACCTGAATTTTTAAATTCTATTTCTAAATTAACATATCTGTAACATGTGGCATTTTTTCACTATTTAAATAGATTTGTATTTATTTAAGTAAAATGTTTTTGATATTTTTTTTAAGTTTTGAAGTGATTTATCTAGGTCTTGCTGTGGTATAAACTTTGTAGTATCTGGGGTAAATGAAGTGAAGGAAGTTTTTATTTTATTTTCATAAATATTATTCTTTGCCGTTTTCAGAGAGAATAAAACCAGGAAAGTTCCTGAGAAACAGTCTGTGGTTACTATGATTTTTGTATGACAGATGAATTCAGTATGGTAAAAATGACTCTAGTTATATATTGAGATTTTTTTCTCCCAATGTGAATTGTTTCATATTGAAAGACAGAATACTGTGTAAAATGTTTTGAAAGTGTATTGTAGAACTCTTTTAAAATACTTGTAATAAACTATTTTATTTATATTGTACTTTTATTGTATACTTTATGTGCAAACCAGAGTTTCAAAACTCCAAAACATTCAGTACACAGCAAAGTTTAAGACTATGTATCAAAATAACTAACTTTGCATGTTAGAACAGTGGGGTTTGTTTCGGGTATTTTTGTTATAGAAATAAAATAGAAATATGTTTAAAGAGAGTAAGATCTTTCGTAAGGAGCCACAGGAATTTTAAAAATTCTATGTTTGAGAGTAGTGGTTAGAGAACACTAAACTTGGTATGTTTTGAAAGTATCAATTTAATTAAAATGAGGGGAAGGTAATACAGAAAGCTCCTTTTCCGGGATGAATAGATTTATGTGGGAAGTGTTCCTGTCTAATTAATTTGGAAACTAATGTAATCTTTGGGCTCCATGGGATTTCAGAAGGGCAGTAAGGGTCACTTTGCTTATCTGGTTTCTACTCTCTACCCTTTTATGAAAAGTTTTTTGTCAGTATAAATTCACAGTTTTAGGGGGATTATAGCATAAACTAGCTAGAAAGGGGTAAAGCAGCTTGTAAGAGTCAGGGGGAAAAAAAATCTACGGTTGAAACCCTGTCTCTTTTGAAGTTAGCAGTAAAATTATCCAAGTACCTTTGAGAATTTGAGCTAGAATGGTTTTCCCAGTGTTAACAATAACACTTTGTGTTATTCATTAGTATGTTAGTCATTTTCTATAACGCTTCAAGGCAAGTTCAAGCCATCAATCTTTGGAGTATCTTTGGTGGCAGAAACATTGCCTGTGGTTTTGTTAGAATGAGCTGATGGCTAATAGTAACAATCTCACAGTACTGAAGTAGTGGATTTTTTTAAAACTATATATAGAACCAAAGTGTATTGTAAACAGGAAAAGAGTAGGTCCTCCTGTGTTAATACTGAGCACCCCCCAAGAGAACTTCTCAAACTGCCTGGATTCAGCTTTGAGATGGTTCTGGAAGTGTGAATATAGTGTGGAATAAAAGAAAGGTTGAATATTTTAAAACAAGCAGAAAAAGGTAAAAGGGATTTTTTTGAAGACAAAGTATACCATGCTAAGTTCACTGGAACTACAGTGCTAACTGATCACATTGTCTGTTTTCTATCTAGGAAGGCTATGGATAACTTCATGATTTTGGTTGATGTATATCCTTGCAATGTCTGCAGAAAGTCGCAACTTGCAATATGCATATATGTATTCCTATATATGTCGGCTTTTTCTTAAGCCATCATAAACCATAGAAAAACTGTTTAATCGCTTTTATAGCCGCTTCTGACTGTTTAGTTTCTCACTTGTCTGTGCTCTATTGTACTTAGCACCAATAAGAAAAGTTAGTGGGGCAAACGGGAGACAGACGCAAAAGAAATTTAATTGAAGTTAATGAGAGCTTAGGCTTTAAATTGAGATGCTGGATCTAATGCTTAGTTTTCCTGGCTGCCTTCTAGTATAAATGTAAAACTCTGAAAGTCATAATCTTGCAACAGTAGCTCACTCGAGTAACACATAGGTAAGTACAGCTGGATGACTCTTAAATCAATAAAGACTATGGATTTGGTCCTTCTAATGGACCCTTGTAATAATGTTGAAAATGCCTAGATCTCCTAAATAACTAAAGGGGTCACGGTTCATATTCCTAGCACAAGATTTTGTGGATTTTTAAAGTGCAAGTTTTAACTTAATAGCCTAGTTTTATGGTCTGATAGCTATGGATGAGATGTGTCTGAGAGGCAGTTATCATAAGGAAAATTGAAATTACAGAAGTGACTTTTCTGTGCTCTCATATGCCTTATTTTCTCCAGGTTGAGCAAATTAATTGTACTTCTTCATAAGACTAGTTCTGTCAAGCAGGTGTTAAACGCTGTCTTTTTAGCATCTGTTAAAAAGTGAATCTTTGAAGTCCATGCAAGTGAAGGAGAAATCAGCCTTATGCCAACAAAATCACTCACAAGTAGGATTGATTATTTCCTTGTTCACAAACTGCCGTTCTAACATGAAAGTGTCACTATGCCTTCTCTGAGATCACAGGTCTTTCAATGTTGTTTTACCTGTGTACTCTGCCATTCCAGATCCGGTCTGCTTCCAGGATATGCCAACACGTGGCTCAATTCTCCTATACACCTGACATAGTTTGGATATGCAGCTGAAATTTTTCCACTTTGCTGGAATCCTTCCAGCATCCCTCGTCCCAATTTGTATTTGTATTTGCCTGTGACTGCTTCACTGGAATATGCCTTGCTGGCACAGCAAAGGAGAGGAATACAGAGAACTATGTGACCACTGCCACATAAAAAAGCAAAGTTCTGTTCCTTATCTAAAGAAACCAACTACGAATGCAGTCTTCCATTTGTACTGCTAACGCCCGGCACTCAATTCCTATTGACATCAAGGAAAACGCTATCTTTCCGGTATGCAAATCTGCATTATTTATTTGTGCAATTGTTTAAAGAGTATAAATTTTAAGGCTTAGTATGTGTTTGCAAAAGTAGCTTGTTGAGCTACAGAAACGCAGATGATTTCCTCAATTTCAACTTTATTTTGATTCTAAAAGGATCCTGAAAATTCAGTTGAGTGGAGAGATCCCTGTTAGTGACAATGGAGTCCTACTAAACTGAGTAGAAATCTGCTAAGCCATCTAGACACCTCAAGTGTCTCACTCAATTTGAGCATAATTTTTAAGATCAAAACGCGATGTGATTATTTTTCATGACATTGAGAGCAACCTTGGCAATGTTATTTGCTGCAGTGCACTTTATTTTGTATTTTTATACTCTCGGTCTTAATAATAGCACTTGGGTAGTGGGAACATCTTCATAAGAATTCCTTCAGGTATCCAAGTGCGTGTCTGATGCTAGTGCAATTAGCAGAGGAAAAATGCCAATTTGCCAATATGCTAAAATGACTTGTGTAATATTTTAGTTTATATCACAGTAGAAGGGTTTTTTCAGTAAAAGAAATTATTAAAAGTTAATAAATTATTTTTCAGTATTACACCAGTGTGGATTTTGCTATTTTCAGTAGGTATTCTGTTTTATTGCCATTTTATCCTCTCTTAAAATCCTGACATGGTAATGAAAATGTCTACCAAAAGCCTAGAAAATATGGAGAAAGGCAAGGATAAAAGCTTTAGGAGACTGGAGCTGGCTCTCAGCATCTTAGAATTGTTCTCTCTTGATTAAGTTTTATGCTGCATATTAGATATGCTTCAGTTTTGTCTGCAATCTGTATTTTTTTCTATATCGTGAGAAAGGATATGTGATTGAGAATCTGGTTTTACGATTCTGCAAATAGACTCAACTTTCCATAATATTTCTCACGTTAGCACTTGCAGAAAGGGAATTATTTGCCTTAGAATCTCACGTCAGTGATGAAGGCCTCATGTTCCTCCATCAAACACTTATCTCACATCAATATTTTGGCCCCAATGAAATTTTATCACATAACAGCCTCTCACAGGATTTCTAGCAAATATTTCTAGAGCTTTACTGGCCATTGGCCTCTTATGTGCATACCACTGTTCTGCTCCAGTTGGTAGGAACCTAGCTAAAAGACTCCAAAGAGAATTAGAATAGGCCAGAGTCTGCTCTAACTCGAGCTTGTTACCCAAATGTGTGCCCAGCAACAGAAAGCTACGAATGACATAAACTCCCGTATTTCCCCACCTCCTTCACTAGAGGCACTGCTTGCTATTCTGGGACATAAAAGCAGCTGGGTTGCTGAATTAACCATATTTTTCTCTAGTCATAAGCTCAGAATTTCCATTGAAGTTACTGTAAGTTTTGCACAAAAATCAAGGGCAGTACATTGGCCAGAACGTGTGCTAAATAAATATTTATACACAAATCAGAATGCTACTGACGGCTTCTTTACACTTTAAAATTCTAAATATTTTAAGAAGCATCTGTTACTAAACTGAGGCATCATTTTTGAAAGTACCCATATTTACTGAGTGGAAGTACACATATTTACTGAGTGAGTACCCATATTTAATGAGATGAACGCAGTGACAAACTCTTGGACTAGGAGAATGCACATAAAATAGTAAAAGCAATATGATGTGATTGAACTAAACTATAATGAACAGGCTGAACATTTAGTTTATGTGAATATTAACCGCTATGAAGAAAAAGCTAAAACCAAAGCAATAACCCCTGTCATTGTGCCTAAGCTTTTTACATGTTGAAAAATTCCTCTGATCTTTTCTGAGAAGCTTATCCAAATTGTATTGACCTGAAAGCAAGTTAAATCAGTATGTTTCTTCTATTGTTTCACCAGGTAAGAGACACAGGAGGTTTCTGGTCTTCTTTGAATAATAAAGATACTATTCCATTTCTGTGCCATTCATACCTCCCATCCCTTTCAAAAACTTATTTCATATAACTTTTCAAGTAATATTTCAAAAAGCTGCATATTCATCCGCACTTTCATTCTTTGGTTAAAAGAAAAGCTATATATACAAGTTTGTACATGAACATGATAAGACTTAAAATTCTCGTGTTTGGAGCTTTCTGTTACAGAGCTTTTCAGAGGGATGGCTCTCAAAAAATTTCTGTTTATGTGTAAAAGTCAACAATCTAGAGATAAATGCTGATTTTGAAGAGATGGAGTCTCCCAAGCTTTACGGCCTTGCTTCACAGAAAGCCTACCCAACATATGGCTTCACGTCACTGGGGCTGGGATTCATCTACCCTAGGTTAAAGTATCCCGTGTGCAGTTAGGTACTTCCCCAAAGCTAAGCTTATGCATTTAGTATAATGCAATTATATTAGGCCAGATAACAAATTCCCATACAGCAGTGAGATGCATCCCAGATATCTAGACCTCCATCCTGAGAAGCATAGTTTATTAAAAATCACCTGGACCACCCCGGTATTTTGAAGTTGTGCACAGGAAAAGCACAATTTGGCCATCTGCCTCTAGGACTTAGGTGTGTTTGACCTCCTGTGTACAGAATATTGCTGTCAGAACAATCACAGCTCACTTTTGAAAAAAGTAATGTAGGCTTCCCTTGGCCTCTTGAGTTATGTACCACAAGGTCCAAGAAACATGACGGGTATTCAACATATGTAGAAAAGAGTAAAAATTACTGTCGTTAAGCAGAAGTACAGCCACATCAAGTGATTTTGGAGGGAAGAGGAGGCCTCTGCATCTCTATCAAGAAGTAATGCAGGCCAAAGATCACGTCTTGATCATGCACTGGAGCTTTAGGCGTAGTTTGAAATTGTACTGGTGGAGCAGCAGGAAAACAAGCCCTGGGTGGGAGAACATGGAGCAGTAGGAGAGCACTGCCAGTGAGCTGCTTTTCATCAGAGTGGTGTTAGCGTGCCCTCAGCTGTGAGGGAACAGAGTCCCCACCCTGTCAAGAAGGTTTCAGTATCTTCCATTCCGTCTTATGTTAGGAGAACCTCCGCCACCTCTGCTCCCCCGGCGATCAGGAGTCCATGCAATAACAGTAGCCACCCCTTCGTTCCAGATCAAAGAGCCAGGAGAAATTGCTTCTGCTCTACTGCAGTGACCAGGCTGGGGCACGTGGGGAATCATCTGTCCCTAACACAGTGCTTGCTCGGAGGAGGACAAGTCACCTGATGCCTGTTCATAATTTTGAAGGAACCTGATGACTGGAATGGGTAAGGTAGTGCCATTTTGCAACCTGAGCGCAGTGGTGGTATTTGTTACCAGCTTTGGAAGAAAGCTTTCCCACCAGAGTTTACATAGGTGCAATATGGTATCCATACTGAGTCTGCCTCTCTCTGTGCAGGGTTTATTTATGTTTAAGAAGCTGAAAGATAAAAGATTAAAAGGATAAATCTCTGTACTTGTGTGAAAGGGAAACAGTAAAAAGGGAAACGACTTTTATATTACAAGTATGTAGCTGCTGAATCTAGTGTCACCGGTCATGTCTCACTGAAGACCCTAAAACAATAACAAACCTTAAAATCAATTAATACTAGAAATCCTTAGAGATTAATTGTTTGGAGTTTTCATTGCTAGAAATGAATCATTTCTGTGACTCTAAGTAAAACTGAAAATAATCTAAAAGGTAGACAGGCCAGAACATAGAATCAACCCGTGCTAATTATCACTAGATACTTCCCGACCCACTGATACTGTATTCCCGAGAGTATCATTGAGATAAAAGTAATGGCCAGCTTAGTGATGACCTTGGCTTGTATCATTTACAAAGAAGAGGAGAAAAGCTTACTTTTCCTGGCTACAATAATATAGAAGGGCAAACATGCGAAACAAGAGCAGCTAATTAAGCAAGAAAGCAGCATTGAATATAAATTGACCAGGACTGTATGCAGCCTAGAAATGAATAATAGTCTTGAAAACCGCATCTACTCAAATGTGTGACTTTTTAAATAATACATGTCTTCATGAATGAATTAACAGATTTTTGAAGAGAAAGAATATTTTATTTTCTTGACGTGTTAAGTCAATGAGTAGAGAAAGATGGAGAACTTCACAGAAGGCTGCGGGGACGACAGTGTACAGGGTTTTATTTTTCCCCTGACTACAAAGCAGTTTGGGGTGAAAGTGACAGACGTGCTCCACTCTGGAGGAAACTGAGTGTAGTGTTCAAGAGACCAGTCTTAACAGACAGTCGTGAGCTGGGGTGAGAGCCGCAGATGGGGACATAGGTACAGCACTGGGTGTCGTTATTCCTGGTCTCACCACAGCTCCTCTTCAAAGGTCCAGCTGCTCTTGAGGCTTCCAAGCGATGTATTTTGCCAAAGCACTAATTTATACTTTCGCTATTCATTTGTAGTCCTACTGTCATAGCACTCTGTAACTAAACAATAGCCCTTATAGAGAAATATTTAATGCATTATTTACAGGGTGGAGATCTTTATCGTTTTATTTGACATTGCCACTGAGGGATGTAATTACATTGCCTAACATTAGGCATCTAATATTAGTTTCCGATATCAGAAGCTCCTTCAGAAAATGAGTCACAGCACTTAAATTAGTTCTGATTTGCCCTCTGGAATGACCTGTGTCACCGCATTGACTGTGGGGAGGTTTAAAACAACCTCCTTGCTAGGACACCCAAATGCCAAAAAGTTAGGTAAACACAGATTCCTCCGTGAGCTTTCACAGCTTTGACACCATATGGAAATTTGTGGGTTTTGAAACATGCCTGGTGATCTATCATAAGCAGAGGTCAGAAGGTTTAAGTTAGCCTTGCAAGGCTGTTCTAGAAAATTTACCAAGTCCAAAATCTATTTGCCTCCCTGCTTTTTGGCATGGTAAAAATTCCAAAAAAAAGTCACCTTGTAGGTAACACTTGAGCATGTGATTAGAAAAGAAATCTAAGGTTGTCACCTGTGATCCCAAGAAATCATCATAGCCTCTCCTAAACCCATGGTCCATCTTAAACACAAGTCAAACTTTTGGCATCCATCTGAAAGCCAGTTTTAGAAGCTTTCCTATTTTCAGTCTATATTTATAGGTAATAAACTTATATTCCTTTGTCCTTTTCCATCACTCATTTGTAGCTTCAATAGTTCCTTCCCTTCCTGCAATTTATCCCTCTAGTCCACTTATGGATAGTAAAAATACTCTTTATTTTTTTTGCCACCAAACTGGCAAGCTGCTACATTTCTACTTGTTCTGATACATGCAAACATGAGCTATGCAGGTTGATTTCTGAGGCAGTCAAATACAGAACAACCTAATCGTGGACAGTAAGTTGGAGAGGACGCTGCAGGCAGTATTATCAGCTAAGGTGCAGCAACCTGCTAAAATGGCTCAGCCAGCCAGCTCAGATCTTAGGCAAATTTCACTTGGATTTTCTACACCTGTCCATGGATGCAAGCACTAGCAGTTGTTCCAAGTGATGGAGAAAGGGCAGACACCAGAAGGGGTAGATTTGCATAGATTTTGATAAGCCTAAGTCAATTACGAAGCTGCAACCTCTACGTTTATTAATTTTAAGTTGAAGCATCTTAATACGGTGATTTTTATCACCATTTAAGTGTCAGACAGGGGACACTGGTTTAAGTTATTTTATCTGCTTTGCATATATTTTGTCAACTACGGATCTCCTCGAAGATTTCAATCATTAGACAAGACTATGCCCAATCCTTGTTATTTACAGAATTTATTACTGGTAATTTTGTAACTTTTTGATTTTACTAGTTTTCATAGAGAAAACTTAAATTTTCTAGATCATTTAAAGCAAAGGCACGCAGCAGGCATATTTATTTGAATGCAGCCATTGTCTGATCTTACCCAAGGTACTGTCATTACTTTTTCCATTCCCATTGTACATTCTAATTCAAGTTCAAAAAGAATATTTAGTTTAACCTCTGCTTGAAGAAATGAAATGGAGATCACCTTGATATCAAAACAAAGGAGGTCACATTCAAACAGACTTCAGTGGTATCTGCCTGGAAGTTTAAAGTACTCGAGTGGCATGTGCCGGATAATGAGCACAGAAACAAAGCGCTGTAACTTTCTCTGGGGAAGTCCGTTGATTTCCTCCTTAATTAATCTGTTTACCAAGCGGAATGAGTTAATTGCGAACCATTCCAAATCATTACCAAACTGCCGACTTCTGTGAGGGTGTAATTTTCCCGGGCTTACCTTTGCCCCCCCTCTCTTGCAATGGTTTCCTGCATTACGGGGCCGTGCATCAGGCAGAGCACGGAGCTACGCTGACCTCTCGGTGGCGTTTGATGCTATTAGATGGAAAAAACCCTTTGCTCTTAATGAAACGTAAATAATAAAACAGGAGTCGCCCCGTTTACAGAGCGGGTGTAAAGGGGTGAGCGTAAAAGCAACCTGGACCGTTAACTGCTTCCTTCTCTGTTTACCACAGCCTTTTTCGGCTTTCATCGATTGCGGAACGGCTCCTTGCGCTCGTCCCGGCCACGGGCGGCCGCGCCGCCGGGCCTAGTAGGCGGCGCTACCGAGGCTGGCCCCGGGCCGGGCCTTGACACCGACCGCCGCAACGCGGCCCCAGCAGCCCGCCCCGGGGTGGGGGGCGGCGGGCAGGGGAAGGCAGCACCTCACCGCCCCGGGGGGCTGGCAGGGAAGGGAGCGGGGAGCACCTCACCGCCCGGCGGGCGGGACAGCGGGGAATGGGGCGAGCGCTGCTCCGCGCCCGCCGGCGGCAAGGGGGCGCAGCCGCCCCGCGGCCGCTCTAGCGCTCGGCGCCCCGGAAGCGCTGCTCCCGACCCGGAGGTCGCTTCCGCTCGCCTCGGCTATAAAGCCCGGGCTGAGGGCGGCGGTCGCACCGCTTTCCCCAGCGGCTCGGACCGGCCTCGCCATGGCGGCGTCCTCGTCCCCGGCCCCGCAGAAGAAGATCGTCGCGCCCACCGTGTCGCAGATCAACGCGGAGTACGTGACCCAGGTAAGGCCGGTGGGGACTTCTCCGGGCCGCCTCTGCCGCGGCCCGAGCCGGGTGCTGGAAAGGCCGTTCCGGCAGTGGCGGCGCCTGGGTGTTTAAGTAGACTTTGCAGTCCG
Source organism: Chionis minor (assembly GCA_013398295.1). Lineage (NCBI taxonomy): Eukaryota > Metazoa > Chordata > Aves > Charadriiformes > Chionidae > Chionis > Chionis minor. The sequence continues at coordinate 82,347 of VZSF01006871.1, read as the reverse complement.
TGGGGGTGAGGGAAAGGGCCCGGCTTTGTCCTGAGTGAGCAGGGCTTGAAGGTATGTGTTAACTATAAAAAAAGTGTACGCCCCCAACGTTTCCAGACTGTAGAGATTTACGGGAGCAGCATTACAGTGTAAATCAGGTTTGTTAGAATACGTGAACCCTTGCTGACAGTTTCTTGTAGCTGAATGTTTTAAGTGGTTTTATACGAGCATTTATTTTCTTGTGCTGGAAGTACAGCTTTCCATATTATTCTACAGCATAAAGAAGTTTGGATGAAGTTGGTTAGGGAGCTCTTGTCGCCATAGCTCAGAAGTTTTGGTGAAATGATGGCTGTAGTGAATAGCATGAAAATGTTTGGCCTTCATATGTAGCCTCTAGTTCCTTGTCCTCAATGGGAATGTAATCACTTGCAATCTGGGGTTTGCAGTCTTTGAAAGATCATGGTATGTTTTTGAGGTATAAGTAAATAGCAAGTAAGGCTAGAAGTAATGTAAGGAAAAAAAAAATTGTTTATTATGTAGCAGTCAGCATATCTGAAATTGTTACAGAGAATCATGCTTCTGTTGGAAAAGGTTTAGACATAAAACCTTAGATGGTTGAAAAGCATCATTGTTGGAAAATGTAATTTTGTTACCTGTATTTGCCATAAACTGAAATTAAGCAAGATATTAACCAAGTAAAGTTTGGGGACGGGATATGTTGTAGAGTTATTGTAGCACTACAACTGAAACTGTATTTAACCTTTTTTTTTTTAAATTTTCTTCCCATACAGTTAGCAAATAAGTACTGGGCTCCACACGTAAAGAAAAAACTGTCTTTTGATTCAAAGGTAAATACTGGGGTTGTGTTGGTGTGTAAAAGAATAAGGATTAATTATTTTCTGATGTGCCAGCCTCCAATGGTGTTTATTTTATGAGTACAGGGTACTGATTGGAAGGTGAAGAGTTGCTTAGCACACTGTAATTATAAGTTGTTTGTTATTTATTTGTAGTTACAAAGGTGTGCTACAGCAGTGCAGTTCCTCTGTGTGCTATTTGTTTGGTTTATTCTGGCAAATAACTTATGAGACTAAAAGATTTTTGAGTATCTCCTTTGAAGCTAAAAGATGTTTGAGGAGGGACTACTCTTAGAAATCAAAGAAGGATGAAAGATGCAGGTATTACTGAACTGTGTACTTCTTTCTAGAAGTTTCTGCAGAGTTTTGAGTAGACAGCTTTAGTGTTCTGGTGGGTATGGTGGTTGTGGAGGCCCCATCCCTGGAAGTGTTTAAGGCCAGGCTGGATGGGGCTTTGAGCAACCTGCTCTAGTGAGAGGTGTCCCTGCCCATGGCAGGGGGGTTGGAACTTGATGATCTTTAAGGTCCCTTCCAACTCTAACCATTCTATGATTCTGTGAGTGTTTTGAATGTTTAAAATTTGAATGTTTGGGTTTGTGTTAGTTTTCTGTAGTGCAGGGTTTTTAAATGTTAGGGCTTTCCCCCTTGTGAGTATTTTCGCCTTTCCAGCCTCAGTTTACTCAATGTCTTTGTAGTATTTGTGATAGCATTTGTCTATGATTGGTAGAACTAGGATGTATGTAAGGAGCTGAATTGCATGTCTGTGTCATGTGATGTAAAAGTGTGCCTGTTGCAACAAATAGTGCAGATTCTTTCATTCCTGTTGGAAAGATAAGGTAAAAGTGTCTGGATTTGGTTATGTGTCAGTTAAAAGAAAGAGTGCTAACAGATGACTGAGTTGATGCAGACTTGACTCTTGAAGACTGTTCTTTAAATTCAACCATAAGACAAAGATTAACAATAAAAAGTTTGCGTATCTGTTTGACTCTAATATAAAAATCTCAGCGCGACGTAGGTTATTCCTTCAGAATAATTTGAAAGAAGGTCCTATCAATACTCTTATCATTGTGCACTTCCCCTAAATTGATTCACTTTCTCTGTGAGAAGGTGTGTCCATGAAGCTTTTCAGCTCTTTGAAGCTGAGACATAATTGTTACATCAGTTATGGTATGACATCAAGTAGTAGTAGGCAGAGAGTGAGTAATTCAGAGTAACTTTGCAGTGCATAATGCATTTTTAATCATTTTATGAAGTGCATAAAATTCTTAACCATTTTTTTGGAATATTCTTTCTGTAGGTTGTTGAGGATGTGTATACAAAAGAAATTGTCAGGTCAAAGTAAGTACATGAGTCACTTTCACTTACAGACAAGTGTTCCAACATTATCTGTATTCAAGTGGTTTCTAGTGTTTCATATTTTAAAATGCATTAGCATGTTGAAAGCAGATGAAAATGACTCAAATGCATTTGAGTCATTTAATTATTATGGTATTTCAAAGTCTGAACGCAGCAAAAAGGAAGTTCACGAGCTTATAATCCTTAAATGTGATGGCTGGACATAATATTCTTTGGTTTCTTGATCTGGTAGTCTGTTGTATTTTATCTTAGTTTTGTTGCGATGGTTATAGGAGGCTGGTCCTTTCTTTTGACACCAGGGTATGTACAGAAAAAAAAAATCAGTTGAGGACTGTGCTGCCTCTAGCTTTTTACTCTTTCCCTACCTTTATAAATCTGTTACCAGGGCAAGTCTCGTTTCAATGAATTGTAATGTTAGATGGGAGAGACAAAGAATTCAAGGTAAACTGCATTGTACAGCTCTGTGTACAGAAAAGAATTGTAACTGTAACTGTTTAGAGCTTTTCAGGGGAAGTTTGAGCTCTGGAGATAAATCTATTTATGATTCCTTTATGAAAGTAATCTAAGAATTGCCATACAGGATCAGAGCAAGCTTCCGTGTCCAGTCACGAAGAGGAGATACTGTTACAAACTGATTAGATATATAGTTGTAGTTTTCCAGAAGATACTCTCAGCTTCTAGCAGTTTGTCTCCTGGGCTGTTGGAAGCAGTGTCTTCATATTTAAAAGATCTAGATGGATTTTTTTAATGTGAATTTGATTGCTTAATGAACCTACATGAACTCTAGCTCCACAGTGCTACAGCAGGTGCTTCTGCATTCAAGTGGTTGCTCTTGCNGCGGGGCAGAAATAAATCCTAGGTGTTTATGCATGTTTCGTTACGTAACAAAATAAGGAAAAATATAGCCATTTTCCATGCAGCTAAGATGTGTATGGGAGGGCTTTTTCCTTGTGTTAATTGTTACTTTTTCCTTTTTAGGTTTGCTATTAGAAAGATAATGCTTCTTGAATTCAGGTAAGCTAATCAGAGTGAAATTTAAGTTATTTTTTGATAGGAACCTGTAAAGACAAGAAGCAAATGCAGGGCAGTAAGTCAATTTGAAGGTAGTGTATTCACTTGTTCATACTTCGTAAAGCTTGGGATTGTGCACCTAGGAAAATTAAGTGAGGAGAGCTTAATTTGAGGATGAAATCATTTCATAAGTGTAAGTAGCATATCAGAGTGTCTTATTTTATGGTTCTGAATTTCTAATGTAAGTGAAGCACCAAAGAAGACAGCATGAATGAAATAGCTGAAAAACTTGATCTGTAGTTTAGAGTGTGTCATTAAGCCTTAAATCAGAACTCACTGAAGTCAGGGGAAGTTTTTGGATTAAGTATCTTACTGCAAGGGTGAAAATTAATTGTGCTGCAGGAGCATCATCACTAACATTTTCGTCACTTGAAGAGAAATGGAAATCTGTTTTGAAAGCTGGTTCAGACTTTCCTGGAAGAACTTGTAGAGCATGTCTAAAATGATGTAAAATAAGTATTTGCAGTATTTATGAACACAATATTTAGCGTTGTGTTTGGCTCTGTTCTTTCTCTTAAATCTTATGAGCAGAAAGAATGAGGTGGCTTTTGGTTGAGATAGATTGTTTGAAAAGTCTGAAATATATAAGTAGTACCACCAACCAGAAAAGTAGGACAAACTTCCGTGTGTTTCCAGGTTCTTCATTAAAAAAGGCAGAAGAGAAAATGTAAGCTATAATTTGGGGTTTAACACTAGCAAATGGCATGCTGGTAGCATGACTTCTGGAATTTGTATGTGAGCAATACCGTGGGGTTAGAGGTTTTTGGCTTTTCTGTGAACATTTTTAATGTTACCAGCCTGTAATGTAACTTTAGTACTTTCTGGTCTATAGCCCCATCTACTGCCATTTGTCCTGTGTCATTTTCTCTCTTCTCTTCCTCCCACACCCCCACTGGTTTGTCAAACTCTCCTGTTTTCATACAGGAGAGTTTCTTATCCTTCATTCTTACTCATATACGTTTATCCTCACTTGGGGGCATAATGTTTTTTTTACTAAAATGTATTGAAGTTTATTGGAATTCCTGGGTGAAATGAAGTATGGAGTTCTGTGGATTTTGTGGGGGCTTTCCCCTTCCCATTGGCAGATCCAAGCTCTTGGGAAGCAGGATGTATTTCATATTGTATACGCATCTCAGCTCCATCTGAAGCTACACGTTCTGGCTGAGCTCCCAGAAAGTGGAGATCACTGTCTGACCGTTACTGAGCCATTTGCTGCCAGTTACGTGCAAGGTCTTGCTGCCTTTTTTCACCACTAGTCTGGTACTTGTCTTGTCTGAAATTTCTGGTCTCTTACAGCAAGTAACTTCAGTAAAGTAAACTATGGAAAAAAGTAAATAGGTGAAACTGAGTTGGCTCATGAGGGTCCAAATGAATGCTAGAGCAGGCAGTGAGAGGAAAGAATGGATGAGCAGCTTGTTTAGGAAGAAACAAGGCTTTCTGGTGGCAGCTGTTAGAGTAGCACAAGATGCAAATGCACTGTTGAATATGATGGATTTAGGGATTGCCTCCTCAGGACTAACTATCCTGCATAGATTCAAGACGAAGTTTAAGGACAGAGAGATGCGAGGCTATTTGGACAAGCAACTGACTAAGATCTAATTTTAAGAGTTTCTTCTATGAGAAATGTGTTGTATTAGTGAAGAAGAGATGCTCATTGCTGGAAAGCGGCTATTTCCTGATGTCCAGTAATTTTTTTTTTCCACGTTCCTGAAACCCCTTAATTGCTGCCCAAATATTCAGTGCTTTATTTTAGTTGTACTATAATGTAATATTTTTATTGCCTTTATATGATTAGAAGCTTAAAATCTCTCTAGATGATTCCTGGTTTTTTTACCAGAAAGAGTATTTAATAATAAAACTACTGTTATACAGTAGTATAACAGTAGTTGTCCTTTGTGTCTTATGCTAGGAAATGCTGCGTGTGACATTCTATGGACAAGTGATGTTTTTCCCTTCCTCCCTGCCCCAATCCTTTGGAAAATCAACTTGAATTAATGTTCTGACTTTGCATTCATCTATGGCTACTTGTTACATTTGAAAACAGTCTGGTCAATGTGTCTTCTTGATAAGAAACTAATCTGTCTCTTGTAGCAGTAACTGAGTCTAACAAGTTTTGCTGCAGTGACCTAGATGAGAGGTAACTTCAGGAACTACTCACAAACTACAAAGATGGCTTTAAGGAGAAGGAGGAAAGAACCCCTGTGGGTAACTGCTCTTTTGAATGAGTGACAGATTATGTGGGTGGCAGCAACTAATGAAATACTCTTTGTCTCTTCACAGCCAGTACCTTGAAAATTACCTATGGATGAATTATTCTCCAGAGGTGTCCAGTAAGGCATATTTAATGTCAATCTGCTGTATGGTGAATGAGAAGTTCAGAGAGAACGTCCCTGCGTGGGAGGTAACCAATTTCAATTACAGCTAGAATTGTCTTTGATCCACAAGTTGCAGCTTTTGCGGTGTGCTCACTTACACTGACAGAAGGTAGCAAAGCTCGTAGTGCGGAAGGTAAATGGTAACTCAGCTGGAATGTCTCATATATTGTTCTTTTTGGAAAAAACAATGGATGGACAAAAAAAAATTATGTGATTCCTTCTGGAATTCCTTTGTTCTGCTGTGTGATGCCTTTACGTAATGAACAGCATTTGCTTTTTTGGCACTTGACAAGTGTCAGGCATTGGTAGAGAATTTCTTGCTCTGATATTGAAAGAAAATAGGATTTCTATTTCTCTGGTTGTAAGAAGGCACCACTGGAAGTCTAGCATACTATCCAGTAGTGTCTTGCTTAAAACCTGTGAATATGGTTTTGTAGCTTTCTTGCATGAAATATTATACTAGCATAATCTCTCACTGTGCTTCTCAGTGTGCTGTTATTTGTAGTAATAGGTTTAGAAATGATTCAGTGTTTCTACAAACTGTCCAGTTCTCACAGGTCATTTCAACAACCTGAGCCTAGTTAGAAATCATATGCAAGCATTATTTCAGAAGCACACTTACTCCAATAGTAGTGACATTACTCCAGTGCTGACAAAGCACAAAGGATTAATAACTTGCTCATATGATGTCTGTGCCTTTTTTGTTCTGGCATGTATACTTCTTCATGATGCATATGCAAAATGACAGGTGCACATTACTTTCCAAGCAGCTTCATTAAATTTGTTATTTGGTACACGACTGCCCTTGTAAAGAAACTATTTTATCTCCACAACTATTTGGTTTATCTTTTTCTGGCTTAGATAGCTGAATGGGAGTTCCACAACTGTAATTAATGCCTGGTGGTTTTTGCCTGCTGACTTTTTGCAGATCACTAAATAGCTGCTGTAGTTTTGGCTACAATCTACCAATTCTATTCTAACTTGTGTCATTTTACAGTAATTCTGTGTGATCACCAGTTACACATTTGCACAACACAATCTACTCCACTTGTGCTTCTTGTTCAGTTTGTCTTGTACATCACGTGTGTTAGACTACACAAAAGGCACTAGGCCCACTGAGAGAGTTCCCATAGTGTGAGGGCCTCGGTCAGGAGGCTATCATTAGTCTGTTTTGTTTGTGCTGCCTGGTCAGAATAAATGAAAACGAGGGAAATGAATCCTTCCTTTTGTAGATTTAAATGGATTTAGAGAATTTAAGCTATGTTATGTGAATGAAGATTAAAATGGTTTGTATCAACCTGACTCAAAATCAACTTTCTCTTCTATTCCTAGACGTTCAAAAAAAATCCAGAACACTTCCCCTTCTTTTTCAAATGCATACTGGAGGCATCGCTTGTTGAAAATGACAGTGAATACTCCCTGCATGAACAGACAGTCTTGCTGCTTTTCCTTGATCACTGCTTCAATAGTTTGGTATGTTAAAAGTAACTGTAATACTTCCAGAGTGTTATGCTGTTCTGTGTTAATAGGAGTTTAGTTTGAGCAATTTCTTCTTACAAGACAGATAAAGCAAAATTCCCATTTAAGGAAGAGGATGGTACCGGAGGGCGCTTACCCCTCTTTTTGACTCTTGCTTTTTCTCTCTCATGTTTGGTTTTCTCTGACAGACACAAGGTCATGAAAGACACTCGAAATTGGAGGATTGGCACTTAATGCAATTTAAAAGCATATACTCAGACATATTTAAAATTGTGCTTTAAAAAAAAGTATATTTGCAAAGGTGCTTTACACTTAAAAGCAGGTTACTTACTACTGTACGTTTTTTAGTTTGGCTGGGAAATTGCACAAAATTATTTCCATTAACTATTGAGAAAGACAGTAATTTTTTCACTTTTGAAACCAGGCTTAGATAATATTTCTATCTGTACATCTCTTTAGTTAGTTTTAAGAAAGCATTAGACCAAGTTGTGTAAACACACAGTTATAGATCCTAATCAGCAAGTGTGGAGAATATTAGGAGAACTAGCTGTTCTATGAAACAGTACTCTGTTACCTCTCTTGCTACTGGGTTTTTTCTTTACACAGGATGTATCAGTCAAAATCAGGGTCTGCACAAATAAAGAACAAAATTGCAGGCAAAACAATTGAGAAAGTGTATGATTTGATTTTTGGAATAAGGAGTGATTATGGGAGCCAGTAATCATCATGAATGTTATGTGTATAGTTTATTGAGGTGGTGTTTTTCTCTAGTGGCCGTGGTACAGTGGATCTTCCCTTTAAAGGGGGGTTTGACAGTGACTGTACAGAATCATGTTTGCAGAGCATGTTTCTTATGATATGGAAACCAGTAAAAAGGTGTTTGTAAAAGCATGATGCTATTTGAAGCTGTGCTTCTTCGTGAAATGCAGAACAGGATAATCACAGTAGTGTTTTAAGTAAGGAGCACTGAATTGTCAAGTTTCAGAATGCTGAGAATAGTGTTTGTCCATGAAGACATTTTTAAGATGTTAATGGAAGTTTTCCAGTAGTTTAGGAGAGAAAGAAAACTTTGTGGATCCAGATCACCAGCGGAGTTGGAGAGGAATGTTTGGAACAACAGTTGAAGTTACATGAATTATAGATAAAATTAGTTATTTTAGATAAAGGAGGGAGGGCTTCAGGTGAGAAAGAATAGAGTAAAAACAAATAGAGAAAGTGCAGTAAGACAATTCAGTTCAAGAACAAGAAGTGACTGAAGAAGAAACACCAGTTTTCATCAGCTTCTGTGCTAAAAATACTTACATGGATGGGGCCCCTGATGAAGTATTAAGAACTAACAGAATCCTAAAATGCAAAAGTCATCAACGGTTTTAAATGTTACTAGTTAGGGCTATTGTGCAGTTTCCTGATACGAAGTTGTGAAATCTAATACAACAACAGATATGGTTTTGTCACATGGTAATGTACATTGATGTATTTTGTAAGATGTCAGGAAAAATAAGAAATTTTTTGTAAAAAACAAAAACAAAACACCCCCCAAAAACCCCCAAACATTTTCTGTCTGTTCTAACTTTCTAACAGGAAGTGGATTTGATCAGAAGTCAGGTGCAGCAGCTCATTTCCTTGCCGATGTGGATGGCTCTACAACCTGTAAGCATAACAGTGTAAACTGGCAATCTAATCTTCTAGGCATTATGAAAGTCCTGTAAAGTGAATTCTTATGGCATACTGTTACGGAAGTCTAATATTTAAAGCTCTCTGCACTGCTATGGAATTATATTTTTGTGTGCTTTGTAAAATGCTCTTTATTGTTTGTTTCAAATTTCCATGTAATTGTAATTATTTAGTTATGTATTTTTTCATAAAACTGAGCTTTGTTGCTTATAGCTTCTTCAAGCTATAAGGCCATAAGATCACAGCAACTGGGGAATGGAGCTGACATCTAGCCATGGCTAGACTCTCCCTAGAGGTATTACAACATCATTTTACAATATTTACAGTACTTACTGAGATTAGTCTGAGACAGCTGTTTATTTCAGTTATACAATCTTTTTTTTAATAAATCGGATTGTATTTTTATCTCTCATGAAAACAAGGATTCTTGTTAACTGAGTACCACTTTAACATTTCAGAAACGGCTGGAACAAGAGCTGAAGAAGACACCAAAACTAAGAAAATTCTGGAATCTAATTAAGAAAAACGATGAGAAAATGGATGAGGAGGCAAGAATGCGGTATGTTACAGAAACCTTTTTTTCCTGTTAAATCCAAAACCCTTAATGCATTCATTGTGTTTTAGCTAAAATAAATTATTCCAATTAAAAAAAACGTGGCTTTTTTTAAAAAAAGCCATGAATCTGGCAAATACGGATTGATCATATGTGGTCTCCTGGAAACTATGGGGTTGTTTTTTTCAGTAGTCTTTATGCAAAATACTATTACAGAACTCTCTTTTTATTCGATTGGAGAACTTGTGATACCAAATCTTAGAGCTAAAGGATGAAAGCCATAAGAGAATATTTGTGTAGTTACTCATTTTTTTTTTTCATGACCTTTAGCAAATGTTCAGCTCGTAAGCAAATAGCTTATGCAAGTATTTGAATAAATTTGTGTGTATCTCACCAAAGTTGAATGCTCCAATAATTTTGTATTGCAGTGTGGTAAGGTGTAGGTGATGACGAACTTCTCTTTGACTCAGTAGAACCATGGGTTGTTAATAAGTTTTGTGCCCAAACACTTAAACTCTGCTAATGTCTGCCTGAATGTAGAGAAAAGTTACCATATAAACAGTTCAGGTGTGTTTCAAAGCAACCTGCTACCTTTATATAAATTTTAAAGTAGCTAACTTTGTATTAGTGAAAGATACAATATACTCCTAGTCTGCATTTAAGGAGTATTAATGCTTTTGTCATATGTCTCATTTTAGAGCGTATCAGGAAAGAAGATTTCTTTCACAGCTCATTCAGAAATTCATTTCTGTGCTAAAATCAATACCTGTCTCAGGTAACTGTGGTTCTTATGTTACTTTGTTATCTGGTAATCTGTCTTAAATTTTTTTTCTGTTGTTGAAGCAACTACTCCTTAGGATACCAGCCTGAGGTTGGAGACCTTATTTGGATGGGGTCTTAGTGAAATCCATATCTGTCTGCATGGATTTCATATAAAATTGGTATTCAAATCTGTGTGTGCTTTAAAAATGAAGTAGCAGAAAGCTCCTTCTGTTCGGTATGGACTTAATAAAAAAATATTTCTGGGTACTGATATTCTTTGTTGTGTGCTTACAGCCTTCTTGCAGCATTAAAGCATTTTGTACATACATAGATGGCTTGTTAAACAGGTGGTATAAATGCATATCATAAGGCTCTATTCTGTCAGTACGGTTGATTTATGGTAAGAACAAAAGCCTAAGTGAAGTGAAAATTCTGTAAGATTTGACTGCTCTTGATTTATAAGTCATTGTGACAAGCAAAATTATATGCTTGCCTGATTTAGAAAGGAAAAGTGTTTGTACAGTAAGGTGTTAGCCTTTTGATAAAAAAGGCTTATTATGCTCTAAGTACAGAACAATTTGGGTGAAATCACTTCCAAGAGTTCTGCTTTTTGCTCTTAAACTCTTAGCAAACTTCAGCTCTTAACTGAGCTGTAAAGGGGAGATTCAGTGTATTGTGGCTTCCTCAGAATGAATTCTTATTCCCTCCGTTTTCCTGATTATGCAAGACCTGTTTTAGGAAGACTTACATTAACAGTTCTTTGGAGGCTTTAAGAAATAGATATTCATTAAAGCAGTCTGTGTTGTGCTTTGACGTGATTCTAAAGGCTCCTTAGTAGTCACTACTGCGTACGTTTGAATATTGTTAAGGCTTTTTGCACACACCTTGATTGCAGCTTTTAAATAGGTATTTTTGAGTACCCAGAGTTAAAAGTTCTTAAACTTAGTGAGCCATTTGTATCTTTGTATGTCATATTGGTTGCTTTTTTCAGAGTGGATAAAATCACTCCTGAAACTCTGGTTCCATATACTTTCTTAGATCCAGAATTTTTCTGGTTTGCAATGAAAAGAAGGATTATTTCAGAAAAATAGAAAAATGTGCTAGTTAACTTTTTAATCATGTTAAATGCTACTATTATACCAGTATTAGCTTTTATAACATTTTTAAAGACTAGTTCAAGTGCAAATATATTGTGGTGTGGATCAACTGCAGAAAAAAAAATATTTTTTTTTTCTTATCCAGGTCCTATTTCTATGGATAAAGTTCATTATTGTGAGAGATTCATTGAACTCATGCTAGATCTTGAGGTAAGTTATTAAATTGTTTCAACCTGTTACCAGGCGTACTCTTCTAAGTTTTAAATGTGTAAAGTCATTATTACAGCCTTATTCCAATTAGCAGGTGGTTATGTCACAGCTGTGCATATGAGATTTTTGAAGTGGCTTGATCCTGAACTCACACAGGCTAGCCGTCTTCTGCTAAGTCACTTTAAGTAGCCTGTGCTTGTAGTTGCAAAGAATGAAATCTTTAAATTAGAGCTTGTTGCCTAATGGACATAATATAGTCTTATAAGAGAAAACATATATTTGAAGTTAAACTTAAGTCTGGTTGTTAGCCAAAATGCTTAGAGGCCATACATTCAATGTTGGTTTTTGCTAGGAATTACAGGAATTATTACAGGTTAGAATTTAGACAGTTTATGAAGCCTGTTTAAATGACTGGAACAAGCAAATGAGAAATTAGCTGTAAATCCAAGTATTTTTACCTCAGTAACATGAACTATGTTAACGGGCTCTTTTTACCTATGTTGAGGCCTTTTTCAGAATACTTGTTTTAATTTGAGGTATATAGACTGTCATCAAAACTTGATGATTTGATAATTTGGAAGGAGTGACTCCATGGAAAGTTCTTACGGTTTTCTGAGTTTGTTTTTTGTAATTATTGTGCAGGTCAATTAACATTTTCTACTACAGATTCTTTTATTTTCTTTGTCTTGTTTCTAAACACCATGTTGATGCTTTTTGGCTTTCTAAATTTAGTCTGTGGATTCCATCAAGAACAACTCATTTTTCCCTTGAATTGTTGAGGTGTACTACTATATGCTGTTGAACAGTTGCTGCATATAGCAGCTTAAGCTATTAACATTGAGAACAAATGATCTCTGTTTTGTTTACAAAAAACTTTTATAGGTTTTTAATTAAGATACAAGAAATTCTTGATGTAGTTTGAGTATCAAATTACAAAGAATAGAAGATACCATACCATATTTAGCAGAAACACTGTTTGCAATGTACAGAAAGACAAGCTTCAAAGTAATGAAATTAGTATAAAAAACAAATGTTGAAAACAATGTTGCAGTACTTTGACATGTCTTTTGTAGCACACAGTCATTATGTAGACACTTAGTAGTAGAACATTTGCTTTATTTAATGTGCTTGTGTTACTGGTGGGATGCAGTTTCCCTAATGGCAGGTCTGCGCTGTGCTCCCAGTCCCATGAAAGGCTGCATTTGTAGCAGCCTACCTGCATAAAACCAGTGTCTTGGCATCTATAAATGCTGCTTTAATATGAGAACCTCTGCTAGGGTGTTAGATATGTAAATAACTGTGCAGCAATCTATCTTGATATGCTTTCTTGAAATGGAAAATTATGAGAAACCAGGATTTTTTTACATTTTTTTTTTTTTAAGAACTGCTTACTCTAATTTGAGGTTGTTTACCACAGGCTTTGCTTCCCACACGACGCTGGTTTAATACAGTGTTGGATGACTCCCATCTTGTTGTTCACTGTTACCTGTCCAGTCTTGCTAAAAGAGAGAAAGAGGGTCATCTCTTTTGCCAGGTGAGGTACAAAGTTGGTGAAAATAACTTCTTCATTCTGATACGGCTCTGAATATTGCAATTATTTTGCTTTATATTTAAGACAGTTTTTTCTGATGGATGCAAACTACGTGTTTATTTAAATCCTTCAGACGGTAGTTCTTTCTTACCTGTACCTATGTGTGTGACTGCTCTTACGTTTTTGGCTCTGTTTTTGAGGCGTTCTTAAAAGTATAACCTAGAAAACAGTGCTGCTGTGGGCATGCTTTAGCCCATAGATAGCAGAAGTTGTCAGCAGTGCGTTCTTCTGTGCTTTGTTTTGACCTCAGACAGTTCTCAGTGCAGCTGTTTCTCACTACTGTCCTTTGGTTTACTCAGTCATGGACAATACACTGTGCTCTATAGCAGGATTTGAAGATCTCTTCCCTTTCCTGCATCTCAGCTGCTTTTCGTGCTGCTTGCTGTCCCCATCTCGGGCATTTGTACAGTTTCTCTGAGGGTCAGTATTGATGGAACACAAAGCCAGCAGTACGTCTGAATAACTTTCTTCTTCCAAGTTAGATAATCTCATTGAGAGGTAGGATGAATTCCAGAGCTGGCGTCAGAGAGGGCAGGAGGGAGCAAGACCTCTCCCTTTTGTAGGAGCAAGCCATAAGTTGGGTTCAGTGTCTCAGTAAATCTCTGTCTGGGTCAATGTAGTGCAATTAGTTCCCATTTCAAGTCCTAGTAGGTGAAAGAAACTGCATTGGTTGTGGGCTGTGCTGTAATTTCTATGGCTTGTAGATGAGATGGCTTAAAGTTATTTTGTGCATCAGCCAAGTATAAAATTTAGATACCACTCCTTAGTCCACTTCTTAAAGATCATTGAGGAGCCCTTGTTTGTGCATAGTGCCCAGATTTGTTCTTTTAAATTGAGTTTTTGTTTGTGGTATGGTGTCTCTTATTGTTAATCCACTAATTTATATGGATGATGTCTCAGCTTTTAGATATGCTTAAATTCTACACCGGCTTTGAAATCAATGATCAGACTGGAAATGCTTTGACAGAGAATGAGATGACAACAATACACTATGACAGAATTACTTCTTTACAGGTAGGCAGATGGCAAGTGCTTATGGGAGGGAAAGGATTTGGTTTTGGTTTAATCTAATTTGTGTCTGGAATAGGCATTAAGTTATTTCCCAAAACAAACTCGTTGTTTTTCTTACTAAGTTACAGGAATAGTTTTAACTTGACTTTCTATACCATACCAAAGACTAATGCTTCAGTGTTATGTGTGTAACTATGACTAAATAATTTACTGTAGAAAAACACCTCCACTTTTTGATTCGATATTGTTGAGATTAACTGTTCCCATTAAATCTACTCAGAAGGGAAAATTAAGTGCTGTAGGAACTTAACCTACAATTATGCAGTAGGTGGCACCATTTCTTCAAGATCAGTGTACACACATGGTAGCGACAGAGGTCCATTGTACCTAAGAGTCAAAATAAAAATTCACTTTACTTGTAGTCTTATAAAGATAGTTACACTTTTCAGAATTTTTCCATCAGTTTAACAAAAAAAAAATCAATGAAGCATGGTTGAATTAAACAAGTTACTTATTTTTCTTAGTTGTCTGTAAGGCTACAATTATTTTAATGACAGAACAAATGCTAAGAGGAGGGTGTATAAAAAAGATACTGTGGTGGAAGCACAGGAGTAAGAAGTAGATGGTGCTAACTAAGAAAAACAGATTTCGCCTGGTCTTTATTTCTATCCTGGTGGCATCCACAGGGTGCTATGTGTTGTGAATCGGGAAGCTATGCTTCTGTATAAATATTTAGATTGTTATTAAATTGCTTTGTTAATATGCTTACATTCAGTTTTTGGGTGTGGGTCTTTTGTAGAGAGCAGCATTTGCGCATTTCCCAGAGTTATATGACTTTGCACTCTCAAACGTAGCTGCAGTAGATACTCGTGACTCATTGGTGAAGTTATTTGGACCCCTTAGGTAAGTTACCAAAACGAAATTTAACATGAAACTCAAATTCTTTGTTCTCAGTATGTTTTAATTTAACAACTTTCTAGCCATTTTTCTTTCTGACTTCCCACGTGCCTTCTCATGTAACTTCGAGGCCTTTCTGACTTGTCATGGTGCCTTTACATCTGCTGAAATTAAGAGACGGGAAGGGTTTACATCCACTAGTAAAGTGCTAGAACTCCAGTATAAGAAAAATATCTGTATTTTCCTTTATCTTAATAAATGTGAGAAAGTACTAGTTTTCTGGAAAATAGATAGCTGCTATTTTCCTATTACTATTTTAGCAATATTACTATTTAGTAACATTACTATTTACTATTGCTATTTTACCATTACCTTAGTAGTTGTAGCAGTAATTAACTTACGGTATTTAACCTCTAACTTTTTTAATTTAGCTTTTGTTACTCTGTTCTGTACAAAAACTACCATGGAAATCCTGAAAGCATACCACTGTGTTAACTGTACTATACTATAAAGGCTGTGGTTAAAAGGTCTGTGTTTTGACAAAGGCAATGTGTGCTCTGTTGTTTGGTTCCAATTTTAGGTATGTTTCTTGAAATAACAAATATTCACACCTTGCTCTGTTTATTGTGGATGAGTGGTGGTGTCTACACCTGTGGCCCAGCACACTTCATGCATGGAAGTGCTCTAGAGTACTTTGTAACAATTCTAAAAATAAATATTTCAAATGTCTCAAACTGCATTTAAAATACTGATATGTAACTGCTGGTGTCTGATGAAATTCATAGTTGGAAGTGTTTGCTTTCATGTTTCAAGTATCAGTCATACAATCTTGTCTTTCTGCTGTGCAGCTCAAACGTACTCCACCAGGTGGCATCGTACCTCTGCCTGCTACCACCCCTTCCGGAAGGGGAAGACTCGAGCTATGAAAAGGACTTTCTGCTGGAGTTGCTGGTAAAAAAACATAATTAATATTACTTGATTTTTTCATTGCAAACTCAACATATAGCTAAATCTAGCAACTATGCTTTAGTAAAGTAGCCATTTAGGATCTTTTGCTGAACCACCTGTGAACAACAGCAGTGTTACAGCAGTAAACTGCATACTAAGATGGGGTTTAAAATCATGTAAATTAAACATTTTCAAATACTTATAAATGTAGTTTCCCGGAGAAACTAGTATGTGTGTATTTGGTGTAGTTGTAAAGGTAAATAAGCAGTCTCAGCAACAGTTTTGAGTTCTTCTGGAGATGTTATTGCTCTTTGTCCCTGTAAAAACAAAAAACCTGCTAAAGCAGACCTAGATATTCAGTACTTGTTTGGTTCCTCACATCCATTTGAAATACTGCTTGATGCACGTGTTCAGGGGTTTTTTTGTATATTCAGTGTATAACAAAAAAAATCTTTCACATAATTTCCTAAGGTTTAGATGCAATTAATATGGTTCTTGTGGCTGCCATGAAGAGATATTTATTCAGGTGACATATTGCAGTATTGAATGAATTTTTTTTTTTTCTCGCAAAGAGGGAATTAAGACTAGCAGTTGCGGAATGAGCAGTGCTAGTTAGCTATTGACCATATGTTTAATGAAAAGCAAAATAAATTTAATTTGAAGTTGATTCTCTGCTTGACTGAATATTTTCAGTTCTGTCATGCCGTTTTTGGTCTGCTGAGTAGCCAAATGATGGTTTAACTCTAGTACTATAACTGATATTTAGACTACGTGTGTGTTCATCTTCTGATGTCACTGTGTGCATTTATTTATATTTAATTAAAAAAAACCACAAACACAGAACTTAAGAGAGACCAAAGGGCACGTGACCACCAGCAGTCTTATGGATTAATGTGTGTGTATCATTTTATTGTCTCTTTTTGACTTACGGAAGTTTAAAATGCATCCTCTCTTCAGGTTTCTCGTCATGAGCGACGAATATCTCAAATTCAGCAACTCAACCAGATGCCTCTTTATCCCACAGAGAAGATTATTTGGGATGAAAATATTGTACCAACTGAATATTATTCTGGAGAAGGTATGATTAGTAGTTCAGTAAATGCTACAGAAAAAGCAGTTCTGATGGCTGTGTTCATTCTGTCTTCAGACCTTGTATATGCAGTATTTTGGCATATTCCAGCATCTTAGATTAAGGTTGTCTTTTTTTGCTTTATGAATCAGGAACTCTCAGATTAAATTGTTAGCAAATTTGTAGTGGATTTAAAGAAAAATCCAAAGGCCTACGTTCACACAAACACTTACTTCCTTCTAATCTGGGTAACAGATGTGCCATACCACCAGCTGTGGCACAGATAGTTACGGTAAGGTGAAACGGGTGGTAAACATGCTGCAGAAAAGCTTTTGTCTCTGCTTTGCTCTTCAGTGTGTTCAAGAAAGCCTTTTTAAAACGAAAAAAAGGGTGGTAATAGGAAGAAATTAACACTAGTTACCTTACTCTTAATTCAAGGTGGAAGTGTACACATAATGCGTACACTACCTTTTAGTGACTAAATTCAGAATCTGGCGTTCTTCCTTGATCTGCTCATGATTGAGGAAGTAAACTGCAGGTATTGCAAACAAGAAACTATGTAATTTTAAGCTTTGCAATATACAGCATGTATATTTTTCTCTAGCTACTTTAAAAAACTGTTGGTTTAATGTGGAACGTGAGAATTTTCGTTAGGAATGTGAAAATTTTAATTTGGAATGTGGAAATTCCAAATAGCAATATATATCTTTAAAGACTAATATAAAGTATGTTTCCAGTTTGAGCAGTGTGTATTCTGTACCCTCCTTCACGTAGTTTTAATTCAGAGGGTTTTTGTGTAGGTATAAGCCTTAAGTTCAGCTGTTTAGCTTAAATTAGTTTTTTGGGATAAATTCTCTGTGAATGAGTATTAGTAAGAAGAAATATTTTTGAAATTTGACCCCTTTAGATAAGGCAGGGTTATAGGCAACAAAGGATCTTTTTCTGAACAAATACAATGCAAATGCCATCTAGAGATTTGCGCAAGAAGAGATAAAATACTTATGTTTAGTATGATGCAGGTAGTTAAATGCTGATTCAGATTCTTCAGAAGAATAGGTCTTCTGATAGGGGGTTTATCCTTTCAAAAAAACCAGAAACAAAACCCCAATAAAAAACAGATAACCACTCCCCCAACCTAAAACAAAACAACAACAAAAAACCAGACCAACTCCCCCCTCAAACAGAAAAGCCAAAGCAAAAACCCCAGTCAGGGTGATTGCTCTAATTTCTGGGAAATTAATACATAAACCAAGATTATTTTTTATTTCACTAAACAACACATAGGTTGCTTTAATGCTTTGGAACATTCAGGTTTTTAAATACAAGACAAGGTAGCTTTACTGTCTTTCAGACTGTATTGGAAAGGCTGACTTTGCAGTACTTCAACTTGTTCATGTACTGTGAATATATTTTATGTTCTGTTAGTCAAATATATTAACCACAATATATGTGTTATTGCGAGGGGGAAGGAAGAAATAGCAGCTCATCACACCTGTTTCTGTGCTGTTTTGTGACTTTAAAAATGTGGTAAAGAAATGTTATTAATGTTGGAATGTATTTTTGGCAAGTAACAGTGATTGCTAATGGAAATGTTTCCTCCTGTGGTGAACAATTTTGCTGTTATCTCTTTATTGATAGTACTGTTGTGAAGCATTTCTGTTGCTGTCAGACTGCTACAAGTATTTTTCTATTTTGCTTCTCTTAATTTCAGTTTACACTTCCTGTTTTTGACCTCCATGTGTTCTCCAGTCCTAACTTCAAACAAGACAGTTTTGCTTTTGTGGTCTTGAAGTTGGGGTTTTTTTGTGTTCTTAAGTTCTAAGTTCTTTTGGTGTAAAACTTAAATAGGAGTAATTTAGCCCAAGAAAGAGGCGTATGGTTTCTATTTTATTTTTTTAAAATGGGGGAGAAGAATATCTGACTGATAAATGCAGCCTTAAAGAGGTGTTGCTTCAGGCCCTTCCCTTTGTGTGTGTAACTAGCTTTACAGGACAGGGTTTGTTACTTGATGTTGAGAAATGTGTTAAAGTATTCTATCACCATGAGGCTTTCCAGAATAGAAATTACTGTGTTCTAATGCCGTTCTTCACTGCCATTGTATCTCGATGCATGTGAAAGCCAGTATGCAGTACATATACCAGTGAAAAGTTTCAAGGTTAATATTGCATGCTAGAAAAGCCTGATGCTTTCACAGGACTTAAGCATAGGTGTCAAACTGGAGCATTAGTCCAGTAATGTTAAATGAGTAATGTATAAGAATCTTTATTGTAGAAAATTTGCATCTAAGACTACCCCAAAGCTGTGCAAGCTTTAGAACCTGTCTCGGAATTTTAATACTCATTTAGTTAGATCTAATCTTTCCATGTTTTTCATTCTCATTTAAAAAAAGAAATCTATTAACAGTAACAAACTTATGAGGAAAGTTGTGTATTAGAATTTGATTTCTTGGCTTAAACTTTTTTCTACAGTAATGGTTTTCATGGCTTCCTATAAACATAAAGGATTGGAATTGAGGAATTGTATAATGCATGCATTTTATTAGTTAATGAGCCTTTTTCATTGTTATTTAATGCGGTCTTAATTGTTGAGTTCCCCAAGTACCATTATTTTTTATAAAATCAATTTTGTTGTAGTCTGAATACAGAGATGCATTCAGTCTTTAGATATTTCGCTGTATTACTGCCAGAAGGATGAAAATTCCCTTAATCCTGTGCAGGTTCATTTAGAAAAAACCTGAAAAATGTGTGATTTTTAGTGGTATATATTTATAAAAAGTAGTTCTTAGAATCTCCCAGGATAACTATGGCAGTTACAGAATAACATGTATATGTATTTATGAATTTGTAGAACCAATATATTAATTAATCATCTTTTTCTTTATCCATCAATTACCTCTTCCCTTCCACCCTTACCCCCTTAGGCTGTCTTGCACTCCCCAAATTGAATCTACAGTTTCTGACTCTTCATGACTACCTGCTGAGGAACTTCAATCTCTTCCGCTTAGAATCTACCTATGAAATCAGACAGGACATTGAAGACAGTGTCAGTAGGATGAAACCATGGTAAGATTTATTAACTGATGCAAACCAGTCAGTTCAACTTCAATTGTAATCAAAGTGCATTCAAGAATGAATAACTGATCTTATGTATATAGTATAGCAACAAGTGTATTTTAAATTATTACATAGATACTATGTTTTGTACTAACTTCTTCCATAAGGTGTTGCCATCCTGTGGGATGACTTTTCTGAGTACATTGATATGTGTCCCTGTAGATGTGTTAAAACAGTATGCTGCATGCTAACAACCAACCTTTGTTGTGTTTAGACACATGATTTAGTTTTCTGAAAGTACTAAGCCTTGGCTGACACTACAAAATCTGGAAACTTTACCACGAACTCTTCTGGTTTATGGGAGGTGTTATTGAGTGTTCTGCCACGTTTTGATCGTCTGTAGATTTCAAGGGATTATTCAGGGTGATGTCACATATTCAGGAGTTCCTTTTTGCTGTCTTCCCTTTTTCTTCTCTCTCTGAGTTTTTATTTCATTTGGTTTTGTTGGGTTTTTTTGTGGTTTTTTTATAATGCCAGCACAAGTTGCCTTTGTTTCTTGAAATAGAAGAATAAATCAGTTCATATTACGCTTCAGTTCTAAAACGCAGATTATGTGAATCTACTTCAGTAGTGTGGAAAATTAAGACTTCTACTTTTGTCTTAGAGCTGACTGTGAGGTAAATCGTTTCACAGTTTAAAAAAAGAACTGAATCGGTTATCAGATAATGACTAACAAAATTTTGGTGTTGGGGGGGGCTTTGTTTTTGTGGGGTTTTTTTAGGTTATCGGAATACGGAGGTGTGGTCTTTGGTGGATGGGCTAGGATGGCACAACCCATTGTCTCTTTCACAGTGGTGGAGGTGGCAAAGCCCAATATTGGTGAAAACTGGCCCATGCGAGTACGAGCAGATGTTACAATTAATTTGAATGTCCGAGACAACATCAAAGATGAATGGGAAGGTATTTATATTCTTTGAAAATAAGTGCTCATCAAAATACGCTTTGATGTAACCTTATTCATAAAAAAGGGTTTTTTCTGAGATACAAATTTGCCAATCTTAATACACTGTTTAAAAGTCAGTTACTATGATTCCAAGACTAAGAAGTTTATACTTTCCTAAAATGGAGATCAAAATTATTAAGGTACTTACATGTCTATTGGGAACAGAATGTTTACTATTTCAGATTGGTGTAATTCAGTTTGTAACTGTAGAATTCTGCCCTTTACAGGGAATGCAGAAAAGTAATTTAGCATTTTAAATTCATATCCTTGCTAATAATGTCATATCGGAAGAGTAGCAAGGGGTGTGATATGTCTCATATACAAGTGGAGAGGACAGATTTTGATATAATTCAAGCCAGTGCATTTTAGTAGTTTTCAGTATATTTGAGTATTATTAGGAAGTGCTGACTGTACCAAATACTGTTTCTTATAAGTATCCAAAGGCGACACTTCTCTTGCCTGGGGAGTTGAACTTTAGTTGACAGTGTTGGCAAGCAACGTAGAAGCATGTACTTGGACTTGGACTGTCAGTAAATGTCACTCCCTTCTCTTTTGTTAGAGAAACCTGTTAAATGTGCTGGAGCTGCATAGTGTGATTACAGGTCACATAGCACAAATGCTAAAGCTGGAGCCTCTGATAAATAAACAGATGCAAGTTTGGGAATGTAGATTTCTATTAAAGTAGAAAAGCTGGGAGGGTGGCAGCAGGATTCACTATGCAGAAGTGGTGGTTCTATAGTGATGCACCTAGCTTTTTAAATACTAGAACAGCATCTGTGACTTCAGATGCAGCAATACTTTAACTTAATAAAAACTGTGGTGAAGAATTGATGAATCATTGCCTGATGTAACAGGGTCTCAACAAAACTGCTTTAGGTTGGATAATAGCCAGTGAGTAATTAGAAATTTTGTCTTGTATGAAAAAATACAGCCTGTGTTTACTATAAATTTTGAAGTTGTCTTAGATCTGTGAGAACGTGTAGAAAAAAAAAATGGAGAAAAGGATTAGTGTTCAAAATGACATCAGTGAATCGGAGAAATCGCATTTAAAAAGTAGGGTGTAATTCAACCAGGATGAATATTAATATACTAAATTTAAGAACAAGCCACTGCACAAATGCATGTTGAGGGAATAAGTTGTTAGGCAGTAGCTCTGCAAAATAAAAAGAGTCTGAGGTGGTCATTGCTCAAAAGCAAATGCGACTCCACAATGATATGTTACCACTGACGGGGGGAAAAGAAGAACGCTCAACCAAGTTATATTGGGTTTTATAAACCGGAATGTAGCATGGGAAACAAGTAACTTAAGTGACCTCTTACCCTATAAAGTAGACAATTAAATTTACTTTGTTTAGGATTTTGTTCCCAGTTCTAATCACTGCATTTAAAATGATTTAAAAAAAATAATTGGAGGGTAGTATAGAAGAAAGCAATGAGAATAAGAGATTAATGGCATGCTGCTTCTGAGATAAGACTGAAAATATCTAGATTATGAGGAAAAGAAGAATCTTGAAATAAGTTTGTCATGAAAAAACCAGTCAATTTCTCTTTTTCATATCTGGTCCTAGCAGATATTATTGTGCAGGAATAGTGGAAAAGGTGACAATATCCTGTGGTTCTGTATCCTCTGAGTTAAAGGTGTATTTTGAAACAACACGTAATTCTCTAAAATTTCTTTTAAATGAAACCACACATGTTTATAATGTAGTCTATTTTATATATATTAAGATACGTAAAAAGGAAATGGCATTCAATCGAATCACTGAATGTTCCTTTTTGGAATTAGGTCTGCGTAAACATGATGTCTGCTTTTTGATTACCGTACGTCCTACGCAACCTTATGGCACTAAGTTTGACCGACGACGACCTTTTGTTGAGCAAACTGGTCTGGTGTATGTCAGAGGCTGTGAAATTCAGGGCATGTTGGATGAGAAGGGACGTGTTATTGAAGAAGGTGTGGTATACCAAAACTTGTTTGAAAGATATTTTATTTTATTTTTGCTTTCTTTATGTTTTTTTTTTTAACAGCCCAATCATCGACTTGCTTCTCTTTCAAGAGATCCTTATTGAATTCATTATGTACTTGAAAAAACAAACCAATTCCATAAGTGGCCTGAGAATAGTTAACTAGTTTCCTCTGGTAAAATCTGTTGTAATTCAATTAATTAAATAAATCCAATACATTTTGGTTTTAGGAATGAAAAAAAAAAGCTTATATTCAAAAACTCTATTAGAGGTGGGATTAAAACATGAAATAAGAATGCTTGTAATGCCATTCAGAAGTTAGCTTCATCATACGAATTTGTCTAAATTTTGTTTCAGGAATGATTATGTATCACTTAGTTGAATGATAACCTGCTTGTACCACTCCCTATCAAATTCTAATCTTTCTGTTTCATTATGGGCAGGACCTGAACCTAAACCAAGACTTAGAGGGGACTGCAGAACGTACAGAGTATTTCTGGACCCAAACCAGTATCAACAAGACATGACCAATACGATCCAAAATGGAGCAGAAGATGTTTATGAGACATTTAATATAATAATGAGAAGAAAACCAAAAGAAAACAATTTCAAGGTAAGATCTTGCACATTGACTCTTAGGGTGTTTGTCTGAATATGCCAGCAGTACTGAGGCATGTTCATTTGAGACGCATGTAGTTAGGCTTTTTAGCTGGTGTTGGGTCACTTCAGCAAGTTAGAACATGTCACCTGGTGATAACTTCCCCCTGCAGCTGAGTGTTGGACTAACTGAAAATCAGGACACTCCTACATCACATGAGTATATAATAAAACATTAGTTTATCATTTCAGTCTTTTAACGGGTAGCCTACAGATTAGTTGTATTAGGCCTTATGGGTCAAAGGGAGTATGTGGAATGTTTTTGTTACCTGATGTACTAGTGGACTGTAGGAAAAAAAAGAGTGACTAGTCAAAAGGTGAAAATCGGAGAAACCTGTTAGCTTTTAGGAGCGTCACTGAATCAGTTTTTTATTGGGCTTTGGAGGGTGTCAGATGAGATTTTTAGTACTGATGTATTTGGTAGTCCTTATAGAGCTTGTATGCTAAATGGAGCTTTGTAGATTGAATAGTGCTTCTTTTCATGCCCTAACAGTTTTCAAACAGTTGCAGTGCATGATTCTTTGGCATTTTACTTCCTTGGGTGTTCATTGGCAAGAGAGCCTTCAAGGAATTCGGTCAGAGTTCAAAATAAACCTGTTGCTAATGTATTATGATACTTTATATTGCCTGTAAGTAAGATTAAAATTATGTATTCAACTTTAATTCAGTTTTGCATATAAATTCCCGTTGTTTTTCAGGAAGTTCATCAATAACTTAGCTTTCCTTACCCTCTGTTAAAGCAAGAAGAAGAGTTTTCCAGCAAAGTTGAAATGAGTATTTGGGTTTCTAGAATTGTGAATTGACATAAATTTAACTTCGACCAAGTGGGCTGCATTACCCATAGTAAACTGTTTAGATCAGGCGGCATAATTACAGAATCATAGGATCATTTAGGTTACAAGGCAGTTCTGTAGATTATCTAGTCCGAGCCCCACGCTCAGGTAGGGTCATCTGCAGCTGTCTGTCAAGGACCACAGCTAGTTTGGTTTTGAATATCTCCAAGAATTAAGAATCCAAAACTTCCCTGGGCAACCTCTTCTATCGCTGAATTGTCCTCAAGGTAAAAAAAAGTGTTTTCTTGTGTTCAGATGGAATTAATGTGTGTTAATTTGTGTTCATTGTCTCCTGTCACTGAACACTGGTGAGAAGAGTCTGTATCCCTCATCTTCATTTCCTCCTATCAGGTATTTATGCCATTGATATGATACCTGCTGAGCTGTCTCTTTTCCAGGCTGAACAGTCCCAGCTCTTTTGGCCTCTCCTCATGAGAAAGATGCTCCAGTCCCTTAATCATCTTTATGGCCCTGCACTGGACTTGTTCCAGTAACTCCCTCCATGTCTCTTTTTTAACTGCGGAGCCCAGAACTGAACAAGTATTCCAGATTGAGGACTGGTATGAGATTCAGAAGCTGGAGAAGCTTGAGAAGTGGGCCTGTGTGAACCTTGTGAGGTTCAACAAGGCCAAGTGCAAGGTCCTGCACATGAGTCAGGGCAACCCCTGGTATCAGTATAGGCTGGGGGTGAAGGGATTGAGAGCAGCCTTGTGGAGAAGGACTTGAGGGTACCGGTGGATGGAAAGCTGGGTGTGAGCAACATGTGCTTGCAGCCTGGAAAGTCAACTCTATCGAGGCCTGCATAAAAAGAAGTGTGGCTAGGAGGTTGAGGGAGGGGATTGACCTCATCAATGCTTATAAATATCTAAAAGGTGGGTGTCAAGACAATGGGGCCAGACTCTTTTCAGTGGCGCCCAGTGACAGGACAAGGGCAACAGGTACAAACTGGAATTTGTGGAAATTTCCACAAAAGGAAATTCCATGTCAACATAAGGAAAAACCTCTTTACTTTGAGGGTGACAGAGGACTGGAACAGGCTGCCCAGAGAGGTCATAGAGTCTCATTCTCTGGAGATATTCCAAACCCCTCTGGATGCATTCCTATCCAACCTGCTCTAGGTGAACCTGCTTTGGCAGGGAGTTTGGACTAGATTATGTCCGGAGATCTCTTCCCACCCCTGTGATTCTGCCCCTCTACTCTGCTCTCATGAGACCCCACCTGGAGTGCTGTATCCAGCTCTGGGGCCCTCAGCACAGGAAAGACATGGATCTGTTGGAGCAAGTCCAGAGGAGGGCCCCAAAAAATGATCAGGGGCTGGAACACCTCTGCTATGAGGACTGGCTGAGAGAGTTGGAGTTGTTCAGCCTGGACAAAGCTCCAGGGAGACATTATAGTGGCCTTCCAGTACTGAAAGGGCGCTTATAAGAAAGATGGGGGGGCGGACGTTTTAATAGGGCCTGTAGTGATAGGACAAGGGGTAATGGATTTAAACTAAAATAGGGTGGATGCGGACTAGATAAAAGGAAGAAATTTTTACAGTGAGGGTGATGAAACTCTGGAAAAGGTTGCCCAGAGAGGTGGTAGACACTCCATCCTTGGAAAATTTCAAGGTTAGGTTGCATGGAGCTCTGAGCAATGTCATGTAGTTAAAGATGTCCCTGCTGTTGCAGAGGGGCTGGACTAGATGACCTTTAAAGGTCCCTTCCAACCCAAATTATTCTATGATTCTGTTATTCAGTCTCAACAGTGCTGAGCTGAGAAGAAGGTGTATCTCCCTTGACCTGCTGGCAACTTCCTAATGCAGCACAAGATACTGTTGGGGTTTTTTTTGCTTTGTATACCTGAAAATATTTCTTGTATGCATGCTTAGTTTCTTTGCTGGTAGATCAGTTAGACCTTTGAATCTTTAATGTTTCTTGAGTTTTGCATAATGAAAATGCAACATGAACAAAAATCTGGCTTTCTTTTGGTGCCTTAAAATTATGCGTTGCATAATTAAAGTGATTTTCATTTTAAAGGCTTCTGCAGATGGATAAAGAGGGAGGCAGGAAGACTTTGTCTTTTTGTTTTCTGCATCTGGAAAGATGCCTCTGGTGTGAAACAGTGGCTTGCAGTCTGTCCAGAGCATTCTGGTGCCATCCAGCTGTGAATTGGTATACTGGAAGTACTTCATAGAGAGTGCTTTAAAACTTTACATTAAAACAAAAAACAAAACCAGAACTGATTGTTAATGTTGTGTGTCTCTGGCAGGTTCATTTTACACTATAAGCACAAGTGTTCTCTGACAAAGCCTCTTTGTGTGCTGACACTATAGACATTTATTTGTTTTTATTTGCATATGTGTGCACTCTTATGTAGTCAGAAGGAAGGTGCTGCAGCGAATACTTCAGTGAATACAGTGAGTTCCCTCAGAACTGCTGTTAGATGTGAGTGTAGCTTTCAAATTTGTACTGTATACTTGCAGCTAATTTACAGGCAAATCACAAAGCAAGCCATTCTATGCTGGTTTTTACTTAAGTCCCATACATTCATTTGTCAAGATAAACTAAGATATTTCCAGATGTATCACACTTCTACCAGTTTGGATGCAAGCATTCCATGTCATCTGCAAACCTTTCTAACTTCAGCTGGATAAAAGAAAACAAGGTGTCACTGTGATTACTGTTGATAGTGTATTGTGCAGACAGAAGGCATCTTGAAGTTTTAAGCTGAACTTGTAGGAGAGTAGACAAGAGAACACTTATACAGTGTCAGTAAATTAAGCAGATGAGACAGCAGTGGAAGTGCAAATACAATGTGGTTGCTGGAGGTGACACCGCTATGTCACTACAATTGGTCATCAGTGTTAGTTCTTACAAGAACTAATCTTACTGGTTTTACATGTATAAAAGTTACTTTTGAAAAGCTGAAGCAAAGCTTTTGTGCTGTAAAAACAGCACAGTAGCTGTTAAGGACTTTTTTTTTTTTTAAACTTTCCTCTGAAAAATTGATCCATCTAGATTTAGAAGTACTACCTGAAGAAACCACGTTTTCCAATTTATTTGTACTTTTCTTAGCAAAAATGTATTATATTGTGCTTAACATACATTTAAGCCAGAAACACTTGTTTCATATTTACAACAAAAATATAAATATTCCTAGTTAATGTGGGACTCATATGTCAGTGTATCTTGGGCCTCTGCAGTAATTGCAGGACCTTCAGGCTTCAGAAGTTAAGTGCAGGGCCTCTCTGGTACTGCAGGTCACGTACTAAAATATTCGTAAGGCCAAGAGCAAGAAAAAATACACTACATGCCTTGGAGAGCCAAAGGGATTCTCTGAGCCATCCCCTTTATTATAAAATGGGTCTGAGCTGAGAATCTACTTTGTGTCACAGTGATATTTGATGCCAGCTTTATTATCCCATGCAGATTCACTTCTTCCAACAGCTAGGAATTTGACTATCCAGAGGTTCCTGTACAAGGACAGATCTGACACTTTTTCTCAATATGAAAATGAAATTTGAAGTAGCAGAAGCTATTCTGCTA
Source organism: Chionis minor (assembly GCA_013398295.1). Taxonomy (NCBI): domain Eukaryota; kingdom Metazoa; phylum Chordata; class Aves; order Charadriiformes; family Chionidae; genus Chionis; species Chionis minor. The sequence continues at coordinate 54,383 of VZSF01006871.1, read as the reverse complement.
GTAGACAAACAAAGCAACCTTTTTAGATGAGGAAAGGATGGAGCATATAACTTAACATCAGTTTTAATTTTTTTGGTGCTAACTTGCCTTTGAGTTATAACTTTGTAGAGCTATTGCAGAATCCACAGCATAGTTGAGACTGGAAGGAACAGAGTCACAGATTCACAGAATAGTTGAGGTTGGAGGGACCTCAGGAGATGATCTAGTCCAAGCCCTGCTTAAAACAGTTAACTAAAGCAAGTTGCTCAAGACCTTGTGACTTTGTACAGTTGGAAATGGGTATCTCCAGTGACAAAAACTGCATAACCTGTCTAGCCAACCTGCTCTGGTGTTCAGTTACCCTGTACAGTATAAACTTTTTCATATATTTAAGTGGGATATCCTGTATCTCAGTTTGTGTCCGTTGCCTCTTGTCCTTTCATAGGACACTACTGAGAGGAGCCTGGTTCTGTTGTCCTTACTTCCTCCCGTTATTTTTTTTTTTTTAATACAAACTGACAAAATGTCCTACCACCACTTGAGTCTTCTCTTCTGGAAACTAAACAATCCCAGCTCTCTTATCGTGGGTTTCATATCCTGTGTGTTTTTTCTGCTCAAGAGCAGGTGCATGATGTTCTAATACTTTCAATTAAGGTGGCTGTTGAAGACTTGCTGTTAAAGTAGCTCTTTAACAGGATGGCTAAAGTTAGCTACCTCTTAGTTAAAATGCACCCCCTCTGTGCAAGTCCAGAGTCTGGAGCATGATGGATCTGGTGTTTTTGTGGGAGGGGAAAAGGGGAGAAAATTACTGACATAACCACAGACGAGTGGAGAAATTAATTTGGGGGTGAAGAGCAAGCTTTTGGAGGGAAACTTGAGCTGGTTGTAGAGAGGAAATTTATAGTTGTGAAGGAGGAACCTAAGGGTCATCTTGAATTTATTAGATTTCTAATAAGAACTGGATCTAGGTTTTAGGGTGGCTGAGGCATTCATTTGCCATACAGTTGTGCATTACACTAAATATTATTTAAAAATATATTTTGTGCTGTTCACAGTAAAAAGTAATTTTTTAAAGTGTTCTGTGTCTGTAGTCTTCAAAAATCCTTACATAAAGCTTAGCATGTGCTGCTTCCAGAAATTGATAGCTCAATCAGTATCCACACAACTGAAATTTTTTAGAATATGTATGTGGAAACAGATTGCGGACTCTGTGGAGTCATCAATTGTCTTGTTGGATTAGTGAATTTAAGTGGAGAAAGAAAGCGTTGTGAAGCAAGGAAGGTGTGTTCCAAGATTGTACATAGAAACCCAATGTGTGTTCCAACTGTAAACTGTTATACATAGTATAAACAACATGGTTGTCTGGAGAAGAACCTCAAGCAGAAATACATGTAGCTATTGACAAAAGGCGAGTTGTTCACTCATGGTAAAACCAGGATGATAAGCTAGGGCCATAGTAGACACTTTATTTTGTTTATAAGTTATTTTGAATGACACCTTTTTTTTTTCTCCTCTGAGCCTTCTGGACTGAAAACTTTGATTATAGCTAGTCCTCTTTACCCTACTAATAAAGAGCTAGTAGTTTAAGAATTATGTGGTTTGACACTGGTGTTTTGTTGCATATGTACACTGTATATATATTGACTCACTCTAACCAAACACCTGTCAGGTAGAACTGTTATATGCTAACATCTTACAATAGACTTGTTTAGCCTTCAGTTCTTGGTAAAAAGTCAGTCTCTCAAATTGTATTTTTTCTATTTTTTTAATTTGTAGGCTGTTCTGGAGACTATTAGGAATTTGATGAACACAGATTGTGTGGTTCCTGACTGGCTGCATGACATCATTCTCGGATATGGAGATCCAAGTAGTGCCCACTATTCGAAAATGCCAAATCAGATTGCAACTCTGGATTTTAATGACACTTTCCTGTCCATTGATCACTTAAAAGCTAGCTTTCCTGGATACAATATTAAAGTGACTGTTGACAACCCAGTTCTGCAAATACCCCCCTTCAGGTGATCTCAAAATTTCAAGTACTCCTGGTCTGATATTGCGGAAGTGCGTTGTCAGGTGGACTTGAGTTCAATGGTTGAAGAGAGGTGTTCTTTTCTTTTAGGAAAATATGTTAATACTAAGATTTAGATAGTTGTGTAACAGAGTTAGCTATACTACAGTTAGGCTCGGGAACAGCTTCTGCTCTTTTCTCTACAAAATTCCATCAAAGCATTACATGTAAGTCAGCCTATTAAATATATGGGAAAAGCAACAGTATGATGATTTAGAATCAAGGCATGTAGTCACTTTTTGCATTATGGTATCTAGTTTCCGCAAGTTCAGCCTAAAGATTTTTAATTACATAGTTTCCTTACATGTCTCATTAAAGCAAGCTAAGAACAGCAATTTGAACATCAGTTAAAATGTGAGCTTTTGGAAACACGATTCACTTAAAGAATTAAGTCTGAAATTCCATAGGTCTTATTTTATTTTAGAAATGGTTTCTGAAATAGGATGCCTACCTTTGTGACCACTGAATGAGATCTACATGTTTTGTTTCAGTGGTGGTGTTGTCCAGCATTTTTAGATGTAGCAGTTCTGTCCGTCCTAGTTCCTGGTGGACCTCCTTGAACTTTGGCAAGTCCATGAGTTTCACAGTGCATAGTGTTGGAGAATAGTTTCTTCGTCTGGACCAAAGAAACTATGTTTTTTTCCCTTTTAAGTTAATGAGAATTGAAATATGTTTCCATTTGAAGGAATAGATTTGACTGGTGAGAGAAAGATGGCGTTCTCCCTCCACCAGTCAGCTCTTATCATGGCTAAATTTAATCTTGAAAAGCAGCGAGGTAATCTTCCATGCTTTTTTTTTTTAAACACTGCATGTAGACTATGTGTGGAGAGGGCACTAACACTATATAAAGATATAAAAATAGTCTGAAGGTAACAAGATACCATGCACAATTTCCCTTGATGAACTAGTATTCATTTTCAGCTCATAGATTGAAATACAGATAGTCCTCTTTATGAAGAGCTGTTGCTCTTCCTACTGGTGCATTTGTCCTGTAAAGAGACTAGGAGATTATTGCTGTTAAGATATCGCATTGTTGTCTCAAGATAATTGGATAGCCATTGGAATTCCTTCACTGTGATTTGTTTCTGAGTTAGAGAAGCTTGCTAACATGATACAGAGGCTATAAAATCAAGCTATTACTGATGAACAGGCAGCATCAGTCGCCTTCTATTATAACTTTACTCCTGTCCCACTTTAATTTGTGAACTCTTTGCCTTCAGTGTTTTTCCAGCTGGCTCTCAGCACTGCCTCTGGCTTTTCAAGCTATGTGAAGAGCACTTTTGACATACTTTTTGTCAAATAAGCTTTCTTAAAATAGGCTTAATCAATTTATTTGTCACTCCTTATTCTCATTAATACTTGGCTGTCTGCAACTCTTCTTTTCCTGTTGTGTGAAAGTTTGTCTTCATGGTGACAAAAAAAATCTTTCTGTATAAACTTCTAAGACAGCCAGGTGTCATAGTGAACGTGTTGAAGTGTAATCTTAAATTATGTGTTACAGGATAACTTTCCCAATAAAGGGCGGTAAAGGAAAGAAAAGAAAAGAAGAGGATAGGAATGAAGAAAAACCTGAAGAAACTAAAACACTGATTGTAGAGCCTCATGTCATTCCAAACAGGGGACCATATCCATATAATCAACCAAAACGGTAATAAACAGATGAGAACTTATTTACAAATGGTAACAAATGCATAGCAGTTCATCTTAAGAATTACTTGAAAACGATATTGTTGATTTTGACTTCATTGCTGAAAGAAGATTTGAATATGAGACTGTTTTGTTTCATATTTAAATCAAACTACTGTTATTCCCTCTCTGTTAAAAAATTCCCTTCAAGAACAATGAGAAATGCTGCCTTTTAGTATTGTGTAAGGACTTCGAGCATTAGGAAAATCATACCTAAATAATTTTACAGCACTCTCATCAAGTGATAACTAAAGACAGACAGTATTTTAGATGGGATGAATCTCTTGTTATGTGGATAACATGATTTACTGTCTTGCAAGATTGCCATGTCTATAAAGAAGATAGTTGTAACGATAGTTTAATTTATATAAAAGTTTGCAAGCATGTAGTTCTGGAGAAACATGTAGCCAGTTAATTTAAATCAAACTTGCTAAAACAATTGCTTTTATCAAAACTGTTGGCAAAATCTATCAATTCTCTCATCTTGTTTTGCTTTGTTACAGCAATACTATTCAATTTACCCATACTCAGATTGAAGCTATACGTGCAGGAATGCAGCCTGGGCTAACTATGGTAAGAATTTTTTTTAAGGATTGTATACTCTTTATTTATTTGATTCTGGCTTTAGGTACATTTCTATAGCCTTGCTGAGGTTGCTTCTATTAATAGTTTAAAAATACAAAAACTTAACATACAAAGGTTCATTATCCTCCCATCTTCATGAAATCATACAGGAATGCATTTGATCTCTGTATAACTGTATCCTGTGTTTTCAGTGTCTGAGGACTTTCCACAATAACTGAATTTACTTTTTCCAGTAGTTGGATTGCTAGTTTTAGACTGTTAAGCTTTTGCCATGTCTGTTGTTTTCGGCTGTTTTAAATTACTTGCATCGTTTTCAGTTAGATCAAACTCCATTAAAGGAAAAGAAGGTTACTGAATTGTTTTCAGGGAGCTTTCTTCTGCTGTGTTGTGAAATGTAATGTGCAGTCTTTTATAGTCTGCTGACTTCTAGAACTAAGAATTTACAAACCAAATCAAAGCTGTAGATTTGTTATGAAAATAACTTTTGATGAGTGAGTTTCTGCAAAAGTCTTTAAGGTTTACAACTCTCAGTTACACTTTGACTACAAGTATCTGTTTCCCGATGAAGTACAGTCTATCCTGGTAGTGACTCAGTACAATATTTCAATGATTTTTCTCAGATACTCTTAATTTCTTCTTGGTCTGTAGAGGTGATAATGTTAACTTGTACGTTTTCATATGGAAATTCATTGGTACCATACTCTTCCTCCTCCCCTTTGTTCCTATGCTTTGCCACTCCCTATACACTGTGTAAGCTAGCACACAAAGGCAAGGCAAAGGAAAAAACAAACTTCAGTGGAATTGTATGCCTTTGTCCCTGCCTGATTAAGTATGCTGGAATTATTGGTGTCATAAGTGCATATAAAAGTTACCAGAGTTCTTGGCAGTGTTTTTGAGAATGGTGTGTTTTCTAATAAAACTTTTTGTTGATGGAATATCAACTCTTAAGTTCTATTTAGAAATGCAAACTCTTTTTTTTGAATGCTGTGAAAATGCTGCAGTGATAGATGCTTTAAATTTGGTTGTTAAACAATGTTGGAAGGGTGGTGTGTTTTGGTTTTTTTTTTTTTTGAATGTGTGAGCTGCTGGGTTTTACATAATTAGAGTCTTTGTTTAAGAATACCCATGCCAGTGTACAGGAGTATTGTTTTATGTAAGTAGTTTTGTCAATAGGAAAGAAGATAAGGAAATTAAAATCTTCATTACCATTTTGTAGTACGTAATTAACACACAAAATACTAGAGAGGGGGTCTCTTAAGTCACCTGGTTTTGTTCTCATCTTTTTTTTTAAATAGCATTGCATATTGTTTATTAGTATCACTTAGTATTTGTTGAATTATTAATGACTTTCAAATGTAAGTGTATAATGCATTATAAACTACCATCAGCCTCACTTTTGGAGGCCTTTAAAAGAGAAGAGTAACTTCCTGTGCCTGGTACTCCATCAGCTTTCATAAATATTTGAGAAGATGGTCATTACATAGTTTGAACTTTTCCACTAAACCTTCATTTTTTTTTTTTGATTTTTAAGGGGTTAGAGAATGACAGTCTGTTAGGTCAAAAGGCAAAAACGACGACAAAGTCAGCTTCTTGTTTTTGAGGAGATACTTCTTTTTTGTTGTTGGGTTTGTTTTTTTTTTTTTACTACATCAGCCACTCTTTTGCAGGGAGAGAAGGCAGACTGAGAAAACAGTTACATAGTCTAGGCCTATGTTTTATTTTTCTGTTATTATGGCATGTATTTCTGTCAACGATTTTTGAGAAGTACAATCCAGTGATCAATGAGATTGTTTAAATAAAGCAAGCATGATTTCATAGCAATTTGTAATTTTTATATACAGATACATATGAAACCTGCTATTCTGTGCTTCTTAAAGCTGAACAAATGACTTTGACGTGCTGTATAATACTTTTCAATTACGTGTTTTGGTGTCTTTTTCTGTTTCCCCTAGTCAGTCCTGAGGCTTCTAAATAGCTTTTTTCCATGGGTTGTGAAACAGAATGGTACTTCCTATGCTGGATTACCATATTCTTCTTAGGCAGGAATCTGCCTAATTAATCTGAATTAGTCTTTCCTGATGAATTGTATTTGTTCTGGAAGTTCACAAAAGTCAGCAAGTAATTACTGGATTACTGTATTCCTCTTAGGCAGGAATCTGCACTAGCATTGGGCTAAGTCTTTCATGGTGCATGTTCTTGAAGTTCACAAAGCCAGCAAGCAATTATACATGAAACAGGACTTTTTTTTTTGCTGTTAATATATGATGTAAGTGTCTTGTGAGAGCATTCTGTTTTTATGCCAACTGGCTATATTTCTGTATTATACAATATTCTGATAAATTGGGTGGTCATTCTTGTGCTTAATTTTTTTTGTTTGTTTTTAGGTAGTGGGTCCGCCTGGTACTGGAAAAACGGATGTAGCAGTCCAGATAATATCCAATCTTTATCATAATTTCCCAGAACAACGAACTCTTATAGTTACCCACTCTAATCAGGTAAAGTGTCAGTCATGTATGGAATTTTCCTGTAATTAAAATCAAGAAGACCAGCAGGTGTTGAGATGAGTAGGTTTAGGATTGCAGTTGTGCCTCAACAATGAAAACTGGAGTTGGCTTGTGTTCCAATGGCTGATTGTTCTTGTTGGGGGAAAAAATTTTCCTCGTGTCCAATCAGAATCTCCCCAGGAGGGACTTGTACCTGTTACCCCTCATCTTTTCCAAGTCACTCCATGGAAAAAGGGAGCCTCCACCTTCTTTGTAGCTACATTTTTAAATACTGGAACATGGTGATAAGGTCTCCCCTAAGTCTTGTTTTCTCAAGGCTGAACAAACCTAGTTCTCTCAGCCTTTCCTTGTGTGGCAAGCTTCCCAGTCCTTTGATAGTCTTGGTGGCCCTTCTCTGGACCATCTCCAGCCTGTCCTCATCTTTTTTGCAGAGGGGGAACAAAAACTGACCACATTATTCTGGGTGTGGCCTGACAAGCCAGAGAGGGATAATGGCCTCTTTATGTCTGCTGCTGATGCTGTTGTTGATGCAACCCCACATCCTGTTGGCTTTCTGAGCTGCAGCAGTATACTGTTCACTCATATTGAGCTTGTTGTCCACCAGGACCCCCAGGTCCCTTTCCACAGAGCTGCTCCCTAGCCATGTAGATTGCAGCCTATGCTGCACTCCTGAACTATGTTTTCCCAGGTGCACAACTTGCACTGGTCCGTGTTGAACTTCATAAGGTTCTTGTTAGCCCACTCTTCCAGCCTATCCAGGTCTTTCTGCAGAGTGACTCTTCCTTCTGAAGTGTCCTCTTCCCCACTCAGTTTGGTATCATTGGCAGACCTCATCAGGATGTGCTTGATTCCATCATCCAAATAACTTAGGAGGGTGTTAAAACAGTTTTGCGCTCCGTATTGATGCCTGAGGGACCCCACTTGTGACAGGTTGCCAGTTTGAAAAGGAGCTATTTACCATCACCTTCTGAGTGCAGCCTGTCAGCAAGTTCCCTCCCCACCACACAGACTACTTGCCTAGACCATAACATACCAGTTTCTTTAGGAGGAGGCTGTGCATGTCAAAAGCCTTGGAGAAATGCAGGGAGATACTGCCCACTGCTCGCCCCGCATCAACTGAGCAGGTTACTTTGTCAGAGAAGGTGATCAGGTTTGTCAAGCGCAATTTGCCCGTGGTGAATCTGTGCTGGCTTTTCCCAATCACATGCATCATTTGACTTGTGATAATCGCCAGGAGGATTCATTCCATAACTTTTCCAGAGACTGAAGTAAGACTGATGGGCCTATAATTTCATGGATCCTCCTTTAAGTCCTTCTTGTAAATGGGGGTGATACTAGCCTTCTTCCAGTCTTCTGGAATGTCCCATGATGTCCATGACTTCTCAGAGATTATGGAGAGCAGCCTGAAAATGACGTCAGACGACTGTCTTAATACCCTCTGGTGGGTAATGTCAGGTCCCATTGATTTGTAGGGGTTGAGCTCCTGTAACAGTTCACATACCAACAGTTCACCACCAGTCATGACCTCTTCAGCTGAATGCTTGCTTCCCAGTCATGAGATGGAGTCTAGCTGCTGATTATCAAGGATATGTAAAATAAGAGTAATAATGATAAAAGTCTTAAAGATTCTCACTCTAACTCTGCATCTGGTTTGGAAGGATTTGTTTGGAAACCAGGCTCATCTATTTCCTGGTCTCCTTAATTAGTTTATCCTGTCTCAATTAGGAGCTATCTTAACCGAACATACCGCTTTGAAAACATTTAATCTTTTTCATTCATAGCAAAATCATGCACTCATGCTGCTGTTCAAAGAATGGTGGATGGGGCTTCGTTTTGGGGAGGAGTTACAACCTGTAATAATATAGGCCACTTTAAAATGGGTTGCGGGAGAGTAATAGATAGTGAAGTTGAGAGAAAGGGTTGGGGACAAAAGGTGGTAAATTTGACTCTTCTTACCAGACAAGACTTACATGAGAACATGACCTTGAAATTGTACTTCAGGAAATAAACCGTATCTCAGCAGGGTTTCTTCCAGCAGCCTTGACACTGTATTTTAACATGTTTGCATGACTTCCAGCTGACTTGATGTACAAGTGAAGCTTGCTTATGTTTTATTTTTAGTTTTATAACTTGATGATCCAGCACTTAACAAACTTACTCCTTTGAAATACACTGGACTGGACAGCTGTTAGAGAATTGAAGAGTTTAAGGCAGGAGACGTTAACACGCCTTGAAGTTTAGTTCATCAACATTTGCTTAACCGTATGGAATACAGTCACAGCACCTGTCAGTCAGTACCAGATCATGATCTCCTAATGTACAGTAAAAGTTAAATGGTTTAAAGTCATCTAACAAAATCAAAGTTAGCAAAGTGTGCTTCTTGAGACAGTTTCATAAACTGATAGTTTTATCAACTAAATTAACTAGGTGATAGAATGGAATTCTAAATTCTAAAATGGTTTTAAAATTGTAAAATCAGCTTTGTGTTGTATAAAGTATGAAATACAAGAGTTTTAGTAGGCTAATTTTCCTATTGTTAAGATTCAGAGTTCAAGTTTCAGTATTAACTTTATGTTTGCTTTGGCTTCCATTTATATCAAAATAGGCATAATTTCCTAGCTGGTTTACCAGCAATTCTTCAGTTTTCCCCTGCAAGAGCCTCTGAACTTCTTCTAAAAACTACCTTTTCTCCTGTTCTTGTCAATCTTTAGGCCTTGAACCAGCTGTTTGAAAAAATCATGGCTCTAGACATTGATGAGCGCCACCTCCTGCGTCTGGGTCATGGAGAAGAGGAATTGGAGACAGAGAAAGATTTCAGCAGGTGAGACGGGAGGTGCTAATGATGGACTTGCTTGCATAAACATTGTAGCAAGATGTATGTGTTGGGTCCATTCTGCCTCCCTTGTAAATGAGCAAGGAGCTGTGCTTGACAAGTTTTACCTTTATTATATTGTTGAATCACAGTAATGCAGAGTACGCTTGTTTTCAGTACAGGGTTAAGTAACTTTTGTTCTCACTCAGTATAGAAAATCTGTTCTCTTGAGAATGTAGGGGCAGAATCAGGCAGTTGCTTGTTCACAAACTCATCTGCTTGAATAAGTGCAGTTTATTGTATTCTGGGCTCATGTACGTTTTATAGAATTGATCTGGTTTGTGCGGAAAAAGTTGAATAGTGAAGGTAAGTTTTTTGCAGTTACAATTTTTTTATACAAATATGATAGCATTTCTACTGGTGTGGTGAATATTATATTAATAAATATAAGCATGAAATTAACCTTTCTGCTCTTAATTCTTCAGAAGATTGCTTCATTGCAAAGTTGCTCATTTCTTTGGTAAATAACACATTTTGAAGAATACGTACATAAGGAAAGCTATCAAGTCTGTATCAATACAAAGACTTAAGAACCTGTTCTTGTAAATTTTTGCACGTTTTGTTACCTGTTAGTCCAGTTGACGTCAGTAAGATTACACACATTTGTAAGTGTAAGCTTGAGCATAAGGGTTGTGCACTGGAAATAACTGTCCAGTACTGGATTATTATAGCAATCCTCTGGCTTTAAAGGCTGTATTAAAAATTATATGTAGTCACTAGAAGCCACCCACATATGCACAGTTGAGTTTCACTTAGCAAAATACGTATCTTGTGACTTTTTTTTTTTACATTTGAATTCTTTTATATAGTCAAATTATTCCAGAAATTTGATAGCCAAAATCATAGTAAAATGGTGTCATGGCAGTTATTTAGTAATATCTACAGTTTAGTATATCCCTTGAGCAGCAGTGCTCATCATTAAAAGGAGTTTTCTTTGAGACACTCTACATTGTCTATTTTCATTCTTTTTCAAGATAACTCTATACCTACAGGACATTAATGCAAGTCCTGTGGATTCTGGCAGTTTGGGAGGGAGGAATAAGGGTTGAGGAATATATTTGAAGGTGGACTGCACTACTGTGAGAAGTTTATTTCCCAATTGCCTTTTATTTGTTTTTAGGTTGCTTCTGAGTTTGTGATTTTTCTGTGTCGAGCTGCCTTAGGCAGGGCACAGTACTACTTAAGAATTTCTACTGCTTGGCAAGCTCAGTATTTCTTTTTTGCTCCCTCTGCAGGCACAGCAAAGCGCGGCAGGGGGTATGAGAACATAATGTGCAGAGGAGCTGATTAAACTGCTACTGTTACTTAAACACAAAGGGAATCACAGCTAAGAAAAACTTTTGTAGCAATGAACAGATACATGAAAGAAGGCATATGACTTGAATTGTGAGAAACAAGAGGACATTGGAAGTACGAGGGGGGAAAAAAACCCCGCAACTGGTTGCAGCCACTTGTAATTATAATGGATTCGTTTTGTTGAAGAAGAAAAACTATTTAGTGTTCCAAGGATCTTAACTGTCATAGTTCCTGAGGCACTTGTTTTTTCCAGTTGTGAACAATATCACATTCAGTTGTGTCTTAGTAAATTAAAATCTCCAGCTCTAACTACTCTCACCCTTCTAAATAAGACAATAGAACCCATTGTGATTACCAGGAATTGTGGTAGGGGTTTTCCTTCTGTGCAGAAAGTGTATTTTATGAATAGTAAGTTTAACTTGAAATTCAGCCTTTACTCACATTTGAGTTTTTAACTAAATCTGCATTTTTAAAAGCGTCCTGTTCCTTTCACTTCTTTAATTCCACCCATTTATACCACTTTTTAATTATGTTTTTTTAGAAAATGTGATACACTAATTTTTGTTTTTCTTGTACTGTTTCAGGGAGGGAGGGAGTGCATAGATTAAGGAAGTTGAGTTATAAAGCAAAAAAATTTGGCTTGAACTGGGTAAGAGGAGGAAGAATGGAAGGAGTACGTTACAAATGGTCATAGAAGTTATTGACCAGGCAACTGGGAATACAGGACCTCCTATGTGTGGATGCAGACCTGTCTGTTAATGGTGGGCAAAACATTACTGCAGGACATTTTGTATATTGCCAAAGGAGGTCAGCTTCATCAAGCTGAAACTTTGGGTATAAGTTCTATTTATGATGCTCTGTAGACTTGTATAAGTTACACTACATGTTACACAAACATGAGCATCGTAGTTCCTAACCTGTACATTGGAAGCAGTGCTTTTCTGCTTGACAGGTAGGTTATGAGACTGTTACTAACACTTATGAAGCTGTTATTGAAGTGATTAGGATAAAAGGAACATTTTCTACAGTAATGGCTCTTGCATGGCTTTGTAAATTAATAGGTCTCAACTGATAGAAATACTCAGCATGTATCAAATTCTTGGGTTTTGGAACTTGGTAGTAACTGTAGGAGTTTTTTGTGGGGTGGTTTTTTTTTTTATCTCATACTTGTGACACTTAAATAAACCAATTTTGAATGAAATACATTTAAACCCAAATTATGTTAATCCATTTTGTAGGTATGGAAGAGTTAATTATGTGTTAGCTCGAAGACTTGAACTTCTACGAGAAGTTGGTCGACTGCAAGAGAGTCTTGGAGTCCCAGGAGACGTTTCTTACACTTGTGAAACAGCTGGCCACTTTTTCTTATACCAAGTAAGGACTGAAATACTTCTACTGTATGACCTCAGTATGTTATGAAACACTGTAAAAATTGGACTGAATTTTTCAGAATTGAGTCTTAAAAAAAAGAAAAGGCGTTTTCCTTGGTGGTTCTGAATACAATAACAGCTAAAGCTATAATTGCAACATTTACTTACTTGTATTGCTATTGTTTTAAATCCTGCCTGATGACTCACCAATTGAAAGGCTAGCATTGCTGCTCTTCGTGACTGCTGGCAAAAGTTCTAGGCTGAAATTTCTCCTTCAGATGGGAAAATCTGTGGGCTGCTTTACATTTTGGACAAGCACTAGAGCAGCTACTTGATGATCCTGCTAGAAAGCTTTTATGGTGTTAAATGCTAGTGTGAAATTGCATGCATAGTATACAAAACAGTGATTTTTCCGTATATTATATATCCCTCTTTTCCCTTCCATGTATCTTTCAGTGACATGGTCTATATTAGCAATTAGTGTGGCTTAAGCAGACTTGTAGAGTGGTACTTGGGATCAAATGCCTACACTGTGTATCTTTTTACAGAAGTTACTCTGTGCTAACTTTTGTGTGGGCCTAAATGTCAAGTGGTCGTAGGGTGTTGGATAGTTCTAGGAGTATTGCTAGAGCTCATCTTCTGGTTCAGTCTTCTCCCGTAGAAATGTAATTTGGTCTTTAAACTGAAGTACTGTAAGAGGACATAATAAAGAGATTTGCTTCTGTATTAGGTTTATGTGGCAAGGTTTTGGTAGCAGGGTGCTGCAGGGGTGACCTCTGCGAGAAGAGGCCAGGGGCTGCCCTGTGCTGGACGCAGACAGCTCCAGTGGACCCACTGCTGGCCGAAGGTGAGCCCATCAGCGATGCCGGTTGGTGCATCTGTGAGAAACGGCAGCAGCTGGGGACAGAGGGGGGAGTGTGAGGAACAACCCCACACACCAACGTCAGAAGGAGGGGCGGGAGGTGCTCCAGGAGCAGAGATTTCCCCCATAGCTTGTGGAGAGGACCATGGTGAAATAGGTTGTCCCCCTGCAGCCCAGTGAGGACCATGTCAGAATAGGTATCTGCACTGCAGCCTGTGGAAAGCCCATGCTGGAGCAGGGAAGAGGTGTGAGGAGAAAGGGGTGGCAGAGGTTTGGTGTTATGAACTTAAATGACAAGCCCCATTCCTCCTGCACTGCTCAGGGTGGGGAGGAGGTAGATGAGTTGAGACTCAAGGAGTGAAATTGAACCTGGGAAGAAGGAGGGGATAGAGAAGAAAGGTGGTTTTGGTTTTGTCTTTGTTTCTCACCATCCTACTCTGTTTTTAATTGGCAGTAAATTAAATTAATTTTCCCCAAGTCAAGTCTGGTTTTTCCTGTGATGTACTTGCTAAGTGATCTTCCTGTCTTTATCTCAACCCATAAGCTTTCCATCTTATTTTCTCCTCAAGTCCGCTTGAGGAGGGGAAATCAGATGCCTGGTGGGAGTCTGTCAGCCAGCCAAGCCAAGGTCAATCCACCACAGTGTCAAAATATGTTGTCCTGATACAATTTCAAATACCAATTTAGACATACCTTGCTTTTGTGATTTTTTTTTTGAGTGCAAGACTATACCTTGCCAACGATTGTATGATACGAAAACATGTCAGTATGACACTTTTGTTTGCCATAGGTAATGTCACGTTGGGAGGAGTATATCAGCAAAGTGAAAGTTAAAGGTGGAAAATCACCAGATGTTACAGATGTCTCCAGTTTCTTTCCTTTTCACCAGTATTTTGCAAATGCTCCTCAACCAATTTTCAAAGGCAGATCCTATGAAGAAGATATGGAAATTGCTGAAGGGTGTTTTAGACATGTTAAGAAAATATTCACTCAGCTTGAGGTAAGACATGTAACTACTAAAGGTAAGTGGATCTGGCTAATCCTATAAAAAAACTTTACACAGTTTGAACATTCTCCTTTGCCCTACATCTGAAAAGGATTATAGATCTCGATGTAGCTTCTGTGGCTTTTAAGACAGTCAGGTGAGAATTTCTACCTTTAAGTAATATAGGCATGTTTCACAATAAGGACAAGGGTCTAATATGTTTTATTTTGATCTTAGGAAGCAGCCGTTCTGCGTGTTCCATTTTCACTGATTAGGTTGCTGGCGTTGGTGTGCCTATTGCTGCTCCTCTGATACTCACAGGGTCTTCGTATGTAGAGATAGAGATAACCTAGAAGTAACCTAAATGGATTATCTTCTGTTTTTCCCAGAATTGCTTGAGAGGCCTTTAAAAGTTAGGGTAAAAGTGGTCTAGGTATCATTTGGTCACGTTAACTGCATTGATCTTTCTAGTACCGAACTTGATGTGATGTTATGATGCAGTAAAGTAGGTAACAAGATACAGTAAAACAAAATGTTGGGGGATTCTGAGAAGGTTCCTCAGAATAAATTGAATAATTGTCTGCAAATCTATATATGCACACAGGTTGCAGAATTCTTGGATGTGTTTTTAAAAGATTGGGTTTTGAAATATTGTTGTTTCCAGGTTTAGCCTAAAAAAAATAAAATAATTCAGATGTGATTCTTAACAGTAAATACCTTCATAACTTTCTAGCCTAATTATATTAAGAAGGTGGCTGGATAGTTTGAGTGAATACTCTTTTTTCCTTGTAGGAATTCAGAGCATTTGAACTTCTCCGCAGTGGCCTGGATAGATCCAAATATCTGTTGGTGAAAGAAGCAAAAATCATTGCTATGACTTGTACTCATGCCGCTCTGAAGCGACATGACCTGGTTGAATTGGGTTTCAAGGTAATGACTATACTAGTGTTACTACGCTAATTGGTTTTTGGTTTTGGGGTTGTTTGGGTTTGGTTTTTTTTACCCCTTGTATAGGTCTATACCTTCTCATCTGTCCTAAATCTAAGCAACTATATTATTTTGAGATGCATTTTACCAGTATGTTTCAAATCGTAATTTTAGTGAAGAAAAATTTAACTTCTGCAAGTAAAAGATTGCTTGTAAATTATATATGCAAAAATGCTTAATAGTGCATCTCTACTTAAGAAACAGTTAGTTTGGCCATATTAGATGATGAACAGCAGTGATATGATTGAGTAGTAAACCAAAGGTAGAATTAGGCAAAACTCATGGCCTTTATAACTTTGTTTACCTAAGAAATGCATAATTTGAGAAAAAAGAACTATGATGCAATACTGTTTTCACTCTGCAGTGTTAATCATAGGTATTTATACAGTATAGACTTCTGTCTGACAAAAGCCAATACCAAAACAAAACCCAATAATTCTTTCAGTATTAGTTTTCTCCGATAATGCACTGTATTAGATCACAAGTGTTCCTTTTCTGCTTCAGTGCAAAGATACTAAATTAGTTTGCTCCACTGCAGAAAGCTTTTCTCTTGCGGATGGGTTATGGCATATGGGAAGCACGTCATGGAGTCCTTCTAGGTGTAAGCCCTAACTGGTACAGATAGATCTGCCATTGATGTAGTAGGATTTCACCCTCTGATACGGGTTTTTAGTAATACCGATACTTTGCTGCAAAGTAAAATCCTGCAGTAACTGTCCCACCCAGCAAAAACCAAATGAATAATTGATGCTTTCTTTTGGTAGACTGTATAGCAGTATTAATTTATATTGCTTGATTGATGGACATCCTTTATTTTTTTTTCTTTCTCAGTATGACAACATCTTAATGGAGGAGTCTGCTCAGATTCTGGAGATAGAAACCTTTATACCTCTCCTGTTGCAGGTTAGACTTGAATTATAAAACATATTACAAAAATTATAAATGAAAGTCTGTGTACGAAGGAACGGTGTAGTGCATTAAAAGGAAAATGTCTTGTGCAGAAAGTAACCGACAACTCATACTTGCCATATGAGTGGACAGTAAGAACTTTCTCATTGTTCTACATTAGTTGTTTGTCCTAGTTTTTTGATATTACCGAGTAAGCTACTGAGTTCTAAATACATTACTTTTGTCAACTAAATAATAGTATTAGCAAGCTTTCATTTTGAAAATAAAAAGGGGAAGATATTTATGTAAACTAGGCCCTGGCTTTGTTACTTTTGTTGTTTCTCATTTAATAGTGATTATTGCTGATTTTAAAAATTGATAAAATTAATGCTTTGTATTAAATAACAGGTTGTTTTTTTTTTTCAAGAATGTAAG
Source organism: Chionis minor (assembly GCA_013398295.1). Classification (NCBI taxonomy): domain Eukaryota; kingdom Metazoa; phylum Chordata; class Aves; order Charadriiformes; family Chionidae; genus Chionis; species Chionis minor. The sequence continues at coordinate 37,866 of VZSF01006871.1, read as the reverse complement.
GCTTACGTAATTGCTCTGTGTCATTCTGTCTGCTTGTGGTGTTTGGTCAGTTTCAGTCAACATTAACAGAGATAGAGATAGATACCAAGCACCTACATCTTCTGGAAAACTGAAGCCAAGTAGAGAGGAGACATTTCAATTGAAATTAGGACTCCACTTCTAGTATTGCCTAGTAATTAGTCTAACTAATTAGTAAATGTTTAGCCTGGAATAAACTGCAGCTTGTATTGTGTTTGGCTAACCAACAATTGGTAGATAAAGGAATGCAGATGTGATGATACAGTTGAAGGCAGGAAGTTTTGCAGCTGGAAAGGTACTGCTAACGCAGACAAGGAAAGCAGGAAACTGAAGCTAGTGTGGAGCAGGAGGTACGGATGGCACAGTCTGTAGGAAGCCTGGTAGCAATGGCTCTGTAACTTAAGGTATTGTTGTAATAGAGGGCCAACACTGCTACTTTTAAAGTTGAGTATCTTTCCCTAAAATTGTTTACCCTGATCATTCTAAACTCAACATATCCACTCAGACTATCTCAAAATCTTTTGTGCCTCCAGTGAAGGCTATCTGTGATTGCTTTCAGCAGCCTGAGCTTAGGATGCCTCACTTTCCTCTTTTAGGAGCTAGAGGATTTCATAAGTAAGCAAAATATGCTTCTTGCACATCTGTGGTTCTGTCTCTGTAATCTCAGATTATTAGGAGATGAAATTTCACCTTTGGAAGTGAAGTATGGACTCCCTCAGGAACTCTGTGCAAACCCTTTAGCTGTGAGAAGTCAGTAAACTAAAGACAGTCTGTACTGTTCATTTGATTCTTACTCTAGTGGCTTTCTGAAAAATGCCTGGTCTGCATTTGCCCATACTCTTAAGTTTTGCCTGGAAAGCAGTCATTTTAAGTCTCCTAGAAGACCACATCCAAGCTTTTGGATATTCATTCTAAAATGAAATTAATATCAATTGAAAAAGGTGTGATAGAAACTCCATGAAATATTTGATATATTTGTAGTTGTTGCTCATAATTTTTCACTTTCCTCTTTATCAGTGAAGAGTAGAGTACAATTGCAGGAAAGTAACTCAGTGTGGGCGCAGTACACAAAAGAATAAGCACATCCAAGTTAACCATATTGCTACTAAAGCCACAGTCCTGTTCTCAGTTCCTGTTTAGTTCTGTAGGTTTATAAGTTTTAGGGATATTAATGTAGCTCTCTAGCACTTTCTTGATGTGTTAAAGACTGAGTTTTGATGATTCTGAGCAGGTTGGCAACTAATTCACCCTCTAAACCCCAGACACTGCCTGAATTCAGTACTGGCTGTAGTAACCACGAGAAGATAGAGTTCAGGATTAGGTGTAGTGGGCATAAAAAGACAAGTAGGGTTGCAACCTTGAACTTTAGGAGGGCTGACTCTGATCTCTTCAAGAAATTGGTCGAAGAAATCCCATGGGTTAGGGCTCTAGAGGGTAGGGGGGCTCAAGAAAGCTGGTTAATTTTCAAGAATTACTTCCTCCAAGCTCAGGATCGGTGTATCTCTAAGAGCAAGGAATCTGGCAGAGGAAGCAGGAGACCAGCGTGGTTGAGCAGGGAGCTCCTGAAAAAGCTCAAGGGGAAGAAGGAGGCTTACAAAATGTGGAAGAAGGGACTGGCCACTTGAGAATATTATAAGAATACTGTCAGAATATGCAGGGTCAAAATGAGGAAAGTCAAGACCTCCTTGGAATTAGATCTGGCCAGGGATGTCAAGTTCAACAGGAAGGGATTCTTCAAGTACATAGGAGGGAAAAGAAAAACTAGAGAGAATGTGGGCCTTCTGTTGAATAAGACAGGTGCCATGGTGACAGGCAATGCAGGGAAGGTGGAGTTACTGAATGCTTTCTTTGCTTCAGTCTTCACTACTCAGGCCAGCCTTCAGGACCCCCAGACTTTACAGGTAACAGGAAAAGTCTGCAGCATGGAAGACTCTCCCTTGGTTGGGGAGGGTCAAGTCAAAGACCTGTTAAGTAAACTGGATATCCACAAGTCCATGGGTCCTGATGAGATGCACCCACGAGTCCTGAGGGAGCTGCCAGAAGTCATTGCTGGTCCACTCTCCATCATCTTTGAAATGTCCTGGAGAACAGGCGACGTGCCTGAGGACTGGAGGAAAGCCAGTGTCCCTCCAGTCTTCAAAAAGGACAAAAAGGAGGATCCAGGAAACTACAGGCTACAGGCCAGTCAGTCTCACCTCCATCCCTGGTAAGATGGTGGAACAGCTTGTTCTGGGCATCATCTCCAAGCATCTGGAGGAAAAGAGGGTTATCAGAAGTAGTCAGCATGGACTCACCAAGGGCAAGTCGTGTCTGACTAATCTGATAGCCTTCTGCGATGGCAGGACAGGATGGATAGATGAGGGGAGAGCAGTGGATGTTGTCTACCTTGACTTCAGCAAGGCTTTTGACGCCGTCTCCCACAGCATACTTGTAGGTAAGCTTAGGAAGTGTGGGTTAGATGAAAGGACAGTGGGGTGGATTGAAAACTGGTTACCAGGTAGGTCACAGGGGCCTGTGATCAGTGGGGCAGAGTCTAGCTGGAGGTCTGTAACTAGTGGTGTTCCTCAAGGGTCAGTGCTGGGTCCGGTCCTGTTCAATGAATTCATCAGTGACCTGGATGAAGGGATGGAGTGTACCCTCAGCAAGTTTGCTGATGACAGGAAGCTGGGAGGGGTGGCTGACATCCCGGAAGGCCGAGCTGCCATTCAGCATGATCTGGACAGGCTGGAGAGTTGGGCAGGGAAAAACCTTATGAAGTTCAACAAAAGTCCAGGTCCTGCACCTGGGGAGGAATAACCCCATGTACCAGTACCCGTTAGGGGCTGACCTGCTGGAAAGCAGCTCTGCAGAGAGGGAGCTGGGAGTCCTGGTGGACAACAGGATGACCATGAGCCAGCAATGTGCCCTTGTGGCCAGGAGGGCCAGTGGCATCCTGCGGTGCATCAAGAGGAGCAAGCATTCTGTGGCAAGCAGGTCGAGGGAGGTCATCATCCCCCTCTACTCTGCCCTGGTGAGACCACAACTTGAGTACTGTGTTCAGTTCTGGGCTGCCCAGTTTAAGAAGGACAGGGAACAGCTGGAGAGAGTGCAGCGAAGGGCCACAAAGATGATTAGGGGGCCGGAGCATCTTTCTTATGAGGAAAGGCTGAGGGAGTTGGGTTTTTCTAGTCTAGAGAAGAGAAGGCTTAGGGGGGACCTCATAAATGTTTACAAATACTTAAAGGGAGGGGGGCAGTCTTTTTTCAGTAGTACTCAGTGATAGGAGAAGGGGCAATGGATATAAAATTGAATATAGGAAGTTCCATTTCAACATGAGGAGGAACTTCTTTCCTTTGAGGGTGGCAGAGCACTGGAACAGGCTGCCCAGAGAGGTGGTGGAGTCTCCAACACTGGACACATTCAAAACCTGCCTGGATGCCGTTCTGTGCAACCTGCTGTAGGTGGACCTGCTCTGGCAGGGAGGTTGGACCAGATGATCTCCAGAGGTCCCTTCCAACCCTTAACATTCTGTGATCGTGTAAACTCTGAACAGGAGCACATATTTGTCCATCTTGTTTGGGGTGTTTAGAGACCAAACCACTACTGGGTGAGGCTTCTCACAAATCATAAAACAGGGACAGTCAAGCTCTCTTTCACTTACTAGTTCAGCAATTATAATAATACAATGAAAGAGACTTGGTTCCTTTTTGTCCTGCAGGCTTCATGAATCCTTACGGTAGTCTCTGGAACAACAGTCCACTTAGTTAAACCTGAAATACAAGTTTTCTTGCTGCTTAGTTAGATTCTCCTAACTGTCAGAAAGGTATGGAGGTGTAAGTAGTCATTTAGGCAACTTCTCCTGCAATTAGGTGTTTAAATCTCTGTGCATAAAGACATGTGTAATACTTTAGGCTGTTGCTTTTGCGTTTTGGCAGTCTTGAGTTTAATGCTACAACATTGTACTATAGTGCTGTGTAATGAATAAATCCTGTTTGTTTTTTACCATAGTTTTCTTTAATAATTAAATTATTATATTTAGTGAAATAAGCATCTTTACAGTGTTTTTTCAAATGTTTGAATGAGCATTGAATAACCAGATGCATCAAACTAGTGAGGGGAAATAAGTGTATACGAGCAATGCAGAAGCTGAAGACTTCTGTGTAATTGAAGCAGACCTTTTCACCATAGAGCCATATTCTGGGGGATATTCCACGGCCATTCTTACAAGTGCCATCCAAATAGTCCTTGAAAATTGAGAGGTTTTTTTGACAAAACCTAAAGAACTAGGCTTACAGAGTAGTAGTACTTGATTTCTTGCACTTACAATGCAGACTAAGAAATTTTTAAAAAGAGTTCTTTGGAGGTCTTTGAGATTGAAATTGCTGATAAGAGCAGAATGATTATATAGAATGCTGGGTTTTCTCCAAATCAGTAACCTTTGTGGAGGTGAAAAACCCAAACCAAAAAAAACCCCCTCTTTTTCCATGCTGTTGAAAAATAGTTTCCATCCTCTTACTTTCTTAGTAAGGCATCTTAAGGCTTGATGAGCTGGACAGTCCAGAGTTCAGTTTTCCTTCCTTGCTCTTTGATGAGAGAGCTCTTCAGCACTCTTCCACTTTAAGTGGCAAAAAAGAGATCTTTAAGGCTGTCTTGAATAGTGCTTCTGCGGGGAAAGGGAAGTATCATAGAATTGTGTGAGAAATGAGGGTCTGAATTGTAAAACTAACAGGTGGAAATCCTCAGGATTCTGATTCCTGGATAACATCACCCACACATCTGTTCCTTTTTTGTCCCTACGTTACAACATTCCTTCATGAGCTGTGTCAGTATGTGACATAGGTACATAAAGGATGATGAGGTACTGGAAAGAGATATACCAAACATCCCAAAGAGCATTCAGTCCAAGAGCCAGGGCGAGGATTAATTAGAGGCACATCTTGGTCATGGGAGAGGCCTTGTGGGAATTCCAGAGGTAAACAAGTGAAGCACATGAACTGTGGTGACAGTTGAAAAGCAGGTTTGGTTTGTGCCCCAGACATGTGAGCCCTAAGATTCTTTCAGATGCTTCAGGCACTTCATATTCACTCAGAATCCAAAAAATAATGTTTAAAAGACTGTTCTAGGGTAACAGTAGTACGTCAGGTTTTTTACTACTGTAACTTCTAAAATTGGTTCTTCCTTTTGTCCTCTGATAATGTTACTTTTAGCCTTTAAAAAATGTAATATGATATTTATCCTGATGTTTCTCTACTGATTTTAATAGATAAATTTACCTTGTTTTATAAGAAACAAGATTATTTAAAATACTGCTCCCTTTTTCTGGTAGCAGATTGGAAAGAAGCTAGCAGTTGTCTTTAAAAGGACTGCAGTTCAGTGTAGCTTAAGAACAAAAGTTGAAATTTAGGGCTAATCTAAGACAGCCAATTTGACTGCTAATGTGTTGTAATTCGGTGCCTTGATGACATTGTAATAGTTATAATTGTGTAATTGTTTAATTCTAGAACCCCCAGGATGGCTTCAGTCGTTTGAAGCGGTGGATTATGATTGGTGACCATCATCAGTTGCCACCAGTCATTAAGAACATGGCTTTTCAAAAATACTCCAACATGGAGCAGTCCCTTTTTACGCGGTTTGTTCGTGTTGGAGTGCCGACTGTTGATTTGGATGCACAAGGAAGAGCAAGAGCAAGGTGAGATGGAGAAAATGGCATGTCTAGCTTGTAAGAAACTTGGAAAAAAACCACAAAGCATTGGAAACTTCTTTCCTGTTGTTAGCACAGGAGTTTGCAAAACTCTAAGTTGGTTGTTTTGTTCCATTTGTTTCATCTTAGACTAGGAATTCAGATTTTACTTTGCTGAAATACAATGTTTAACATTTTTTTTATATAGTAGTATTCTGCTACTGTGTAAGTACTTTACGAAAAAGCTATTTAAAGGAATTTTAATAGTCATAAGTGTTTGGGGGTTTTTACAGCTGAGACTTTTGTGCAGAAGCTTCCTTTTCTAAACTAGTATATTTAATATATTCAAGGACAAATAGATTTCTTTTTTTGGCCTTGAATATATATTTCCATTATGGTCTGCAAAAGGCTACTCTTGTAGTATTTCAGTGGAGCTTCAGCTTTGATTGGAGACAACCAGGCTGTCCACACAAGAGCATAATGCCTTTTTTTATATTAAGAGATACTGCTTCTCTGTAGTAAGACAACTGGTCTTTTTATCCATGTGTTTGTCATTTCATTGTGGTAATTTAGATGTTAGGTTTGTTTATTATGTAAAGTGCATGTTTGTGGTGTCATAGTAACAAGGACAAATAAAAGCAAAGAAGAGAAAATGACTCCATATAAGATCTTGCTACTTTAAGTTTAGGTTTAAATCCTAATTTTGTAGGCAAAAAGTGGAATGAACAATGTGAAGGAGAACTTCAAATTATTTTTTTATCTAAGAAATGTTCTTGCGGTAGAATATTATTTTCTAGTCATGTGCATAACAGTTACTTTCAGTATAACTTAAAAAATGCAAGTTATATCTTAGTATGATAACAAATTAAGTTTATTTTTCTGTCTACTATTTTGCGACATCTCAGAACTTCTTTGAGATAAGAGAGCAGAATTCCATCATTTTGCAAGCAATTTCTTGATCAAGGATTTTTTCCATACCTTCCTATGCTTTGTCTTTTCTGATAATAGGCATCTTCCAAGTGAACTGTCAGGTACTTTATCTGCTCTGGATATTGTTGTGCATTTCTGATTGAAGCATTTTGGTTATATTACTGTTACTATAAATAGCAGATATGATTCAGAATTGTGTAGATTTTGATTACTTCATGTCTCATGTTAATACATGGCAATATACAAAATAGGGGAATAAAGTTCTTTTTGTAGTAAGAGGCTAAGTGGCTTTACAGCAGATAAAACAGAAAAATCTTTTTTCCTGTGCTTGTTCCTTCTTGTAAAGAAGCATTAATATTCCTTAAGTTTTGCTCCCCATGAATATTCCTACTGCATTTCTTTGCAAAATTTGTACCCTTCACTGTAGAGCTGATCAAGTGTGACAGGCTTAAGGGTGAGTGTGCTGCCTTGAGCAAGAAAAGAAGTGAAATCTGAAGTTTTCAGTGAGAGAGAAGCAAACAATCAAAACTTAAAAAGTACTTGCTGGATAGCTGGTACAGATATGTTCATTTATATATGTATGGGCTACCCATCAATATTTTTTCCCCTTTGAAAAACTACAGAAGCGTTCATCTTCAAAGCAAAGGATTGTGTGCATCTGAACTATTTTGAATAAGTTCAAGAACCCAGTTTAACTGTTGGGGGTTTGTCTCTGTGTGTTTTTTCAACAGTTTATGTAACCTCTACAACTGGCGTTACAAGAATCTGGGTAACCTGCCACATGTACAGCTTCTGCCGGAGTTCAGAACAGCCAATGCTGGGTTTTTGTACGACTTCCAACTTATAAACGTAGAAGACTTCAATGGTGTGGGAGAGTCTGAACCCAATCCTTATTTCTATCAGGTAAGAGAAATACTATGTGTATGCTTTATTTAATCTGGATATAGTTTATTAAATCTGCAATGAAGACAGACTATCAAAATACAATAAACTGATGTGTAATTCGTGGTCTCAGATAATTGTCATGTGTATGCGTGATTTTTTCTCATTTTAATCAGTTTTGAATGTTGAAAATTATAATGTATTATGTTGTGCTTTTTGCGCAAAGTGAATGACTTCAGTTGATATCTGTGCTTTCTCAATGTTATGAGGGGTGAGATTTGATGTATAATTGATTATGAAACGTTGACTTGGCCTAAGGCACATTAAAGTCCATTGTAATTCAGGTGTACTACCATGATAGTGAAATAGACAGTAACATTTCCCCTCTACATGGATGATCAAGGTTTGCTCCGTGACACACGTTTCAGTTTGAAGAGTCACTGTTTTGATTTGATCAATATGTAAGAATGCTAAGAAGCCCATTCGTAAAAGAATGAGACAGTAGAGACAGAGAGACATTGAGGCTGAAGTAAATTGCCAAAAAACCTTAGCCTTGGAATTTCTCAAGTAAATTTTCAAATTAAGCCAACAACAACAGCCTCCTCCTATTTCTCTTAAATACAAGGAAACTTTTACACTTATAATGAGATGCTTATATTTTCAGTCCTCTTATTTTTCTTGTTGTAAACACAGTGATGAAAACAAACTTTAGTGTCTAAATTACCAGTTTGGGTTTCAGTGAAGTTAGAGGCTGGAGCTGTGTGCAAGTTAATGACTTTAATTCAAATATGGAATTACACCATATATTTTGTTTATTATTGCAGAAAGCAAACAATATACTTAAAGATAATATTCATTGTCATTTTTTCCCTGTGAAGATCACAGAGTTATGTTAATCTATTTTTTAAAAAGTATGAAAGATACTTAGTTTATTCTTGGGTTCCTCTCACTTTTTTTTAAAATACAAACTAGTGTGCTGTTAGCGAACCAATGGTGAGTCATAATCTAGTACATCTCATTTCTAGTTTGAGGACAGGGTTGTTTGGAGGGAAGAGTTTCTTATGATTTTGGTTTTTAACTACTTGTACTATGTACAAGTAGTAAAAAGCTGTCCTGTGGAACAGCTGAAATCAGTGCCTTAAAAATGGTTTTCTAATAACTGAGAACTCGAGCATTGCTTTAGTCCTCTCCTGGGCCAAAGAAGACTGAGAACGCTCACGCAAGGACACAGAAAACCTTTATCATTACAGCAGTGTTTTCATGAGCAAACTCTTACAGTACGTCCTACAGTACAATTTTTTTCATGATCTTGAGGATGGAGATATATCAGCAGACTATGTTGGTGGTATTGCATGGGTTTTCATGAGACAACAAATTCCTGCCATGTATTAATTCTCTCTTTGTGAATTTGGGCACTTCTTTTCAGGCTTAAAGGGAATTAAGATTGTAGAATAGCTTTACGCCCACAGGTGTTTGGTACGTGTAGTAATTGCATTTTCCAAATAATGCAGAGCTACTTTAATTAAGAAGAAATAAGAGGCTGGTGTGTCTAGCCTAGTCAAATATACACCAAGTGGGGATAAGATTCGCAGTATAAATAGAGCAGAAATAAATGTCAGCAGTTGAGGGTAACTTTTTTAGACTGAAAGATAATTTTTGTTGATGGAAAAGGGATTTAAACCAGCTGTGAGTAACTTCATTCTGGAAATAGGACAAAACTTCCTATAGCCAGAAGAGTGCTGCTTTGGGACAGACATTTATTAGGAGTAATGGTACAGAAGGTAAGTTACAAAATATAAAATAACAGCTGGTTATTTGAAATTGAATAGGTATGGCCTCAGTAGAAATAACTGGATTTGATAATTCAGATGTCTCCTAATTAATATTTGAAAGGACTTTAGATATTCTAGTTCAACTAGTTCTTACTTTCAGCTTACTGGAGAGTGAGTCATTGCACCTTTTTTGTGTGCTTATTTGGAACCATGTTAAATTTCCGCTCAGTGGTGGTTTTGGTTTTGGTTGTTTTTTTTTTTAAAACCTTGTACTTACATATATGTATCTGGAGACTATCAGCTTGCAATAATTCTTAACAAATAATAGTTCCACAGTTTTACATAACAGGTGGGCTTTTTGGCATGTGACCTTTAAGAAGGAAAAACGAAATTCTGTATTGGTTGAGTTCTGTAATAATACAGTTAAGGTGGCAGTTCTGTTGAGCAGACAGCTATAAGTGTATAAATGCATTTATATACCAATGTGTAAATATTTAATAGCTCCTAAATATAATTTAAATGGACTATTAAATATTTAGATTTAATCTTATATTGAAATAAAACTGGGAGCTTCTAAGTAGATACTGCAAAGTGTCAATCAATGACTAACGTTAATAGTGATGTAGAGATTTTCAACAATTCTCTGAAGAGGAATCAGAATGAAGCTATTAAACCTACTTGTGGTTCTTTTGTTCTTTCAAAATGGCTTTTAAGTGAGCAAAGAAAGGTCAGGTCTGTAGACATTTCTCAGCACTGAGATTTTTGCCTAAATACATGATAATGTCACTGATGTTATTCTTTCCAACCTTACAAGTTGAGTAACCCTTTTTTTCCTTTTTTCCCTTTTTTTTTTTCCCCTCTCTTTTAAACTGAAGAATCTTGGTGAAGCAGAGTATGTTGTAGCACTCTTCATGTATATGTGCCTGCTTGGTTATCCTGCAGACAAGATAAGTATCCTCACAACATACAATGGGCAGAAACACCTGATCCGTGATGTCATCAATCAGCGGTGTGGAAATAATCCACTGATTGGGCGACCAAACAAGGTGACTTTGAAAATATGTCAGTCATTGGAGTGGTTTTGGCTTGTTTATTTTAAAATTGTCATATTATAGAACAGATTAATTGAATAGATTCACAGCTTTCTGCATAAGTATTCCCTTGTTAACTACACATTTTTTAACCTACATTCTATGCTGTTTCATAGAGTAGTGCCCTGGTTTCTGCCTGTTGGTAGTTTGACATGCAAACAAACTGAAGTCAGTGAAGTTAAAAAGGCTACAGACTACATGAGACAGAAAAACTTTTTTCTTTGTCATTTATTTTGTCTTCAAAAAAACCAGCCCACCCAAAACACACACCTTTAGGAAGATCCACCCAAAGTGGAAATGATTTGATAAAATGTGAGATGACAAAATCTGATTGAATGAGTAATAAGTCTGGTATGAATTCTGCAGGTTAAAACTCTGTATTATAAAACGGATGGCTTTCCACAATCTTTTGTTTTAGTACACCAATGTTAGCTGTCTGAATTGAATAAAAATGTAAAAGAATTGATATACAGTCAGACAAAAGCTTCTCCTAGCATCTCTCAAAAAGAACAGGCTGATTTTTAGTTAGAGGACAACTAGAACAGAGTTAAAGCATTTTCTTTTCGCATTTATTGCAGTCTCAGTCCGAAGCTGGTGTAAAAATTTTGGTGTGACGTTATAATTAAAATGGCAAAGATTAACCTATGGAGGTTTTTTCTTGGTTTTTGAATCTCTAGGTAACAACTGTGGACAGATTTCAAGGTCAACAAAATGATTATATTCTCCTTTCACTAGTGCGTACCAAAGCTGTAGGCCACCTTAGGTATGTAAGAAAATACTCGTGTCGTTAAACTGTGTGTTTTCTGTATCTGAAAGGTGTTTATAGTAATTATACAAAAGTGCTCAATTATTTGCGAATGTAGTAGAAATAAAGTTTAATGCTACGTATTGAATGAAGTTCAGACATGCTACCAGATAACGATCTGGTACTGTCTTCACAACCACTTTATCCTTTAGTAATCACCCTTATACTATAATTAGTTTATATTACTGCAGATAGGCTGAACTTGGTTTCATCCTGGTAGAATGATAGGAATTGTAATGCTTGTTGAAGAAATGCAGGCTTAAATTTTCTCATAGATTCTTTCCTGTAAGTGAGGTGTTTATTTGTTTTGTATCAGAAGTGTTTGATCACTGTGTAAGTTCCATTATGACGTGTAGTTTAAAATGTTTGCACTTCAGTTTTGGGGTGGGATGGAGGAAGATTTGTCTATTCAGCAGCAGTTAGATGAGTTATCAAACTCATGTTTGCTTATTCAGGAATACAGAAACACTATTGGGATTTGTTCTCGATGTAAATCTTCACCTCTGAAGTTTGCGAAAATAGTAAAGGGTGATTTTTTCCTGTCATTATCAGTATAGTGAACCTGCTGTTATATAATGTTTCTATGATTTGGTAGTTATTGAAACTACATGGGGGAAAAAAAACTAGAGGCAAAATAGTGTCATAGAGTCATAGAATGGTTTGGATTGGAAGGGACCTTAAAGATCATCTAGTTCCAACCCCCCTGCCATGGGCAGGGACACCTCCCACTAGACCAGATTGCTCAAAGCCCCATCCAACTTGGCCTTGAACACTTCCAATGGTGGGGCATCCACAGCTTCCCTGGGCAACCTGTTCCAGTGCCTCACCACTCTCATAGTGAAAAATTTCTTCCTAATATCTGATCTAAATCTACTCTCTTCCAGTTTATAACCATGTTACCCCCATTCTATTGCTACAGTCCCTTATAAAGAGTCCCTCCCCATCGTTCCTGTAGGTCCCCGTTGAGTACTGGAAGGCTGCTATAGAGTCTCCCTGGAGCATTTAGCACATGATTTTATATTTCCTTTAAGACTTCTGTATACTTCTAGTTATTTTTATTGCAATTATGTCATCATTGAAAAGAACATGATTGATTTTTTTTTTGTTTTGTCTTGTGTTCTGAAGGGATGTCCGACGATTAGTTGTTGCCATGTCAAGAGCCAGGCTTGGGCTTTATATCTTTGCAAGAGTATCACTGTTCCAGAACTGTTTTGAGCTAACTCCAGCTTTCAGCCAACTCACAGCTCGACCACTTCACCTCCATATCATTCCCACAGAATGTTTTCCAACGGCAAGACAGGTAGGAACGGCTGATCTGAATTTTGCTATATGCAATGGGCCATGTGTGTTTGTCCACTTTTTTCTGAGTGGGCTGTAAGAGGTGAGGCCATCTTCTCTGCTAAACCAATGCCTCTGGGATAATTATGACCCTAGAGTTAACTTTTATCACACTAGCTTTTTTTAAAATGATTTTTTCCACAAAACTTAGTTGTCAATGTAACTCTGTTGTGCCTGCTTTTCCCTAAGTTCTGTGTGAGTGATTTCAATGTCTGTCTTTTATGATAAATAGGTATGTTTTTAGTGTGTTACATATTGTTGGTCTTGTTATGAAACAATGTTATTTCTCAAAAAAAAGCCCATGCAAAGCTAATTGCTTCTTGTTAAGAGGTAAAATTACATTTGATTAATTCAGGATAACCAATTAACATTTTTATTTTTTAAAATTGTGTCCATAATAGCAAAAAAGTTTTGTTGCTGTTATGTTCGTAAGTACAACAATGTAATTTGTAACACTGCACTAGATCTTTAGGGAAAGGTTTGTGTTAAGCATCTAAGCACAGAACACACGGAGTAGTTGCTGAATGAAAAAATGGAGGAGTGTATCTGCTTTGCTTCCTGGAACTTTGAGAAAGGGTGCCTGCATGGCTCAAAATTCAGCTACAGAACTTTCCCTGCTCTGAAGTCCTGTTGACAATTTTGGGAGGGAGCCCGTCAGTTAAAGTTCAAGGTCCAATGTGTGACAAAGAATGCAGTGCGTATGATCAGCGAATGTGAGCAATAAAGAGCTGGACAGTGGTGGACAAGTAGGCTAACTCCTAATCTAATCCTACACTATTTGTGCCTTTAATATGCTATGGACTGAAGTCCAAAATGTACATTATGGACTAAGCATCAGAGCCCAGTCTTTCCTTTTGAAATTTCTTCACTGGGCTGCAGTATCATGATTAATCTAGTTCCCCAAGCCGTAAGACCTACACTTCCTATCTTTCCAAAGAATTTAGCTTTTTTTTTTTTAAAAGCATTATTTAATTTCTTGGGTTTATGTTTTCTAATATAGTTAAATAACCTTTGAATAATGGTTGTTTTGCTTTGCTTACTGAATGTCTGCTTTTTTTGTCCCCTTCCTTAGAACGGAGAAAGACCAGCTCACCAAATACATGTTATTAAGAACATGCCTCAAATGGCTAACTTTGTATACAATATGTATATGCACATGATACAGAGTACACGCCACTATCAACAGGTAAGGACCTTTTAACTTTTGGAAGGTGTGCGTTTAAAATAAAACTGATTTTTTTTTTAGTAAGTGACATGAGATGCTGTTGAGGTTTAAGACTGTTCCTATTATGTTTAAAATTCAAGAAAGTTTTATGACTGGAAGTGATAATATTGACGTCTTTAAAATCTTGTAGTAGCAAGCGCTGTATCTTTTAGTAACTTAAGCTGCAATTTAAGGCCCCAAAACCAGCAGCAATTGATGCTGACTGCTAGATTTGGCTCATCTTGGCCCAGAAATTTCTCATTAATACTAAGGAATTAGCCTGTCCAGTATTTACTTGAAGTAAACTTGTGTGTTGTGTTTCAGGTAAGTGCAGCTAGTGGTCTTACCGCACCACTGCGTGGTGCAATGATGTTTTGTAATAGAGGTTTTCATGACAAGCCTGCAGTGAAAGACCAGATCATGTCTTGGAACCACTTTAGCCATGCTATCTCACTGCGTTGTCCAGACTGGTTAGCAGGAGTAGCATTTTTGTTCTGGAGCAAAGTTCAGCACCAAGCAAAATAGCGTGGGATTGGAAGCAGTTGTAGATGCTTTCTCACTTCTGCACCTAATTTTGTGAGTCTTTAATCCCTGAAGCAGAACTCATAACCCAACAGAAAAACCTTGTTTTCTTATGTATGTGAACAGAACTTAAAGATAGCTTAGGTAGGATACTGAGCAGAAAGCTGCCTTTACTTGGCGTACTTGGATCTGTAGATGCCTAGAGGTAGTTGATAGCAAACAGAAAGGGAGAGGTCTTAAATGCTACCCCCCAACTGCATCAGCTTTCACTTAATGTCTGGGGTGTATCATGATTACATTATCTATAATTCATTCTTTCGTGGTACCCTGAAGTTCCCTTGTTGGTTTTTGATCTTCTGAAGGATTTCTGAAATTGAAAAAAATTGGTGTAAAAAGACACTGGTCACTCTGTATTACCTGGCTGGGAAGAGAGTGTGCGTGTAGCTCTGTATCCTTAAACAGATTAGTCCAGGGTACTCGTCTGTGAGGTCTAGGTTCTGTTCTTTAATGAAGGATGTTTCTGTATCACCTCTTCCTTCCTTCTTCTAGTGACTGTTTCATCTGATAGGGAACAGTATAATCAGTAGAGATAAGAACCCAAAATTCTCCTTTAACTGAATGTCAGACTTTCAGATAGAAAATTTCTTTTTCTCTGCAGTTCTTATCCAGTGAATCTTGGATTTTTTTTTTTTTCCTTCTGGGAGGCATAGGTTCAGCCAAATTTGAAGGATTTTGCTAACCAGAAGAAGTTTTTTCCAGGTGCACAGGATACTTTCTCCCTACTTTTGGGGAAGTGCTCTAACTATCTGTCCACTGTAAAGAAAAGGGGATAGAGAAAGAGGAGTGACACTACTAAAATTTCTTCTTCTTGTAACTGTTGTGGTTTTTTTTTTTTGAAGTTGTAAAAGCTGTTTTGCTAGAAACCCAGTCCCATAAGCACATGACGAGGCTTGGGGGCAGTTTGTCTAATATAGCTGGCGATCTCTCAGCAGTGCAGATTATATGTGATGAGGACTCAGTGGACTGTGTGTGCAGTTGGTCACATTCAGATGCAAATGAATAGCCCTGTCAAAACTGAGAAGTGTATACATATTCTGAAAGGCAGATGGTAGCATCTAGATTTTACCAAAAGATGGGTTTTCTTGACACCTTAATCAAATATGGAACTGATCCTTCTGCTAATACTAGTTATTCTTTTCAGCATCCTAATCTTATCCATTGCTAGCTAAAGTTAGTTACAGAATTGCTGGTTTCCTGCTGTAGCAATGAATCACATTCTCCTTGCAGGAGAAGCCAAAAAGAAAAAAAAAAAAAAAAAAAAAAACAACCCAAAAAACCACCAAAACCCATTAAATTTATTTTACCCTTTTTAGTACAACATGATCTTTTTCCTTTTCTTTTACACTAGTCGTAACAGTAGCAGTTACGAAGCACAGCATTCATCTAACTGAATCACAGAAAAAGTCAGTTTGTCTCATGCATCAAGAATATATTTCTGTTATTAAAGGATCTCTGGCTTTGAAATACACATTTTCCGTGAACAGATGGATTATAGGGACCAGTATGATAACTTCAAAGTCTATAAAAAATCTGGTATCTCTGCTAGTCATAATTGCTTCATAGGTTTTTGCCTATGCTTGTCAGAAATTTGCAATATTAGTGTCATCTAACTGAAGATAAGACTTCACTGTAATTAAACACTTAATTTGTCAAATGAAGCCAAGTTGCCTTTAAGCAAAACAAAACTAAACAATCATTCATGGGAAGTTTATTGAGCTTTCATTTCATTAAAATACTTGACAACATTCCAAGGAAATATCTGTCATGTCATTAAATAATGTCAGGCTGCAAGAGGTATAAGTGTTTCTATAAAGCCTGGAGTTGTAAAGCACTCTTCAGCTCACTGTATTCATGGTATTTTTTTCCAAAGTCTGTAATGTGGCTACCATTGTTGCTTTTAATATTTTGCAAACTACTTTTTAGTTGCGAGCAAAATATTTGGAATATGCTAAATTACTTTTCCAGAGATATTATGTGAAAAATGTCTAAGCATTGCTTTAACTGTTACTGGAACTTGCATTGTTTTACACTTACAGCTGTGGGTGAAACTTGTGTAAGTAGAGATAACATTCCTGTGACGTTTTATAAGATGTTTCAAGGGGAAATTACTGGTATGAGTTGTTAAAGACCTCAAAAAGCAAGTTAAACATGTCTAGGAGTTTGAAATGGTAATAGGTGAGATTACAGTGGGAATGCGCTTGTTGCTCCCAGTAGGGATTTACCGTAGCTGTATTACTTGTCTGGCTGTTTGGGATAACAAAATGTGTTTGATACCCCTGAATTGGAAGTACTGAGTTTTTAACACCCTCTTTTCAGGCGAAAAATGTGTCTAAGAAGACCATTGTATGAGCCTAAATTATTCTCTTTGTTATTGTTGTTATATAGGAGTTAAGTGCCTACAAATGATGAGGGTTTCTAAATTTCCAGTATTTGTTGTTAGCTTGTTACCTGATGAAAAATCCTAAATACAAGGTGAACAGAACGAGCTAAAATAGGAATAGATGCCCAAATAGACATATTCATTGTAAAAACTGAAAATCCTTTATTTTTTAATCATCTAGCGTTTACTGCCCCCACCTGCCATGACTGAAGAAACCGAAAGTACTCAAACTCAAGAGACTGAAGTAGAAGGTGAAGTGCAAGGCATGCAGGAAGATGCAAAAGAAGAAGAAAATAAGGTAGAGGAAGAAGGGATAAAGGAAGGAGAATTGAAAGTGGCCGAAGTGGATGAACATCGAACAATGCCAGAACACCCCGGAAGAGACAGTGATAGTGGAGACAGTGAACCTGAGAATGAGACTGAAAAGTGATCCACATGATGTTTGTCCTCTATGTGTTTTGGAAAATGGACGGGGGGAAAAAAAGCAGTTAAATATAACTGCTATTTTTACAATGACTTTTTAAAATGGTTGCTTGGGTAATGTGATCTGTTTCGTATATTTTTTCACTGAATAATTTGTGGACAAGCAAAATGTTTGGCAAACATTTTACTGAGTTCTTGTCAGTATGAGTAATGCAATTTGTTTAATGGCTTCAAATGATACACAGTTTCCTTTTTGTAAGTTGTTCAGTAAAGATGCTTTTTGTACCAGTTTTGAATATGTGACCTTTAATTCAGTCACTGAGTTATCCATTAATCTTCATGGAATAATTAGATTTGGGATTGGTCAGACACTCTTTATAGTTTCCTTAATATTTTGCAATGGAGAATTCCTTATGCAGAGCTGTGCTCGTATATGCTTAGATGGCATTTTAGGTGTAGGCTCAAGTTCAGTAAGGTATTTAATTGTATGTCTGAGCAATGTGCATTACCATGGGAGTTTGAAATGTTTAAAAGCTTTGTTGAATTGAAACCTTAGCAGGTTCTCAGAATTTCATAAGGCACAGGTATTTGTAGCAATTTCTCATTGTTGACTTCTGCTACAGTTTTTAATTGATAGCTATTTATAGAAGAAGTATGTATGCAACTTTTCAACAGCACTATTTTTTTTAAATTAGTGTTTTGAAATAAATTTTTTTGCTTTAAAAGGACACAGTAATCGCCCAGGATAAAGCCACATGAGGAAGAAAAATTAAGGTAGTTCCCTGAATGCAGGATTTGCAAAACATACAATAATGATATTAATGAGCTAATGGTTGAGTGGGTTTTCTAGGGTGACTTCCAAGTGTACATCTTTCGTAAGGTGATCAGAAAAACGTTTTTCCCAGGGTTCATTAAGAATACCTGCCAGTTTGGTGAATTATTTGGTGATTCAATGAGACTTAGAAATTTCCAAGTAGATTTTCAAACAAAGCAATAGCTATAGGAACACCTCTTATTTCTGGCAAAGGGAAAGTACTTGGTTTTCAGGTGTTGCAGTTGTGGGACTGCCAGAAGGACTTCCTCAATAAATTGGCTAGAGAATAATTAATTTACAAACTTTTAGTAATAGCATTGAAGTTCTTTAATTTTCTTACTATTTTTGTAGTATAATAAGGAAAAAAGTAATAGTATAAAGTAAGCCAAGCTCCATGAAACATGTCTATTGCATACTTTAGCATACATGCTGAGATCTCGTCTGTTCCACCCCCGAAATCATCCTCCTGCCAAAATCATTCTTCCCCATCAGCTGGAGGGGAGCTCAGGAGTAACAAGTCCTAATGCTTGGTATTGGTAAAGAGTGCTCTTATGTTTTTGATTCAGCGAAATGAAGTCCACTCAAACAAGAAAACAAAATCATTTGAGCACAATGTGTGTTCTGTCATTGGGTGTTTTAATTGGAGGGGAGTGTACTGTTTATTATCATGTTGTCTACCTTGGGAGAACGAGTATTATGGTGTTGAACATTTGGGTGATAAGTTTCATGCAGCAGAGTTCACATGTTCATGCAGGATCGAATAATACAGGGCCTTCAGGCCACAACCGACTAGCTCAGCTGAGGGTTGTCATCTTTGTTTTCCTGACTATTTTCTATAAATACTTGACCCTGAAAATCATTTATTGTGCTTTAGTATTTTAGGAATTGGAAAAGGATGCTGGAGGGTTTTTTTTTCTTTTTCTAAAATGGGTAATTTAACTGACAGACATTCCATTGATAATTAGGACAGAATGACTATTAGCAAGCCCCCAAAGCTGAAAGGAGCTGCGAAAACCTCTTTGAGTTGTGTAGTTTGCAGTGAGTTGTCACCACACCTGTGTGATGCTGGGTTCCATCTGCAGGCCCCAGGTGTATGTGGGTGCTTCTGGCTCAGTCCTTATAGAACAACAGCCAAGTATATATATAGAGTTGTCCTAGACTTCAGTGTTGCTCTAAAACGGTGAATGGAGTTGCAAAGAAGATTGTTTCTGGCTAAGGTGCAGGAAGAGGCAATTGAACTGCAAACAATTGCAAAAGCTTGAACAGCCTTAACAGGGGGTTTTCTGAGGGACCAAGTGCTACCTGTAAAAGAGATGAAGGTTTTGTTGACTTGACTTGAACTGAGCAAGTGGTTCATTATTCTTGCTGCTTTCTTCCATATGATGAACTTCACTTTTTTTCAGGGATGTAACAGCATTAGGAGGATGCATTTTGAAAAATCTGGAAAATCATGTTTTTCTTGGAGGAGTGATTGGAGTTCTTGAAGCTTTGATTTGGGTTTGGATTACAAGGTTAGGGTTTTGGGGCTTTTTTCCCCCAAAGCTATTCAGTTCTGTTTTTCATTTTTGGTAAATGATGAACTTTGTATTTTCCACCACAATAATTTTTGTGTTCTATTTACATATTCGTAGAAGAAAGAGTAGGTTGGAGCAGTGAAGCAGTCTAAAATGAATTTTTATCTCTGTGGTTTGTTTTCCAGTTGCAATATTTACTTGGAATTCAGCATCCCTTTCTGATGTCCCTATCCTTATTCTAATGAACAAGAAGATCCAGTTGTTTAAATGTATTGAAATTTTTTAAAAATTGCAAATTTAATTATTTTTAAAGACAGAATCTGAGTGAACAAAATAATTGTTAAAACTCCCTTTAAAAAAATCTGTTCAAGCATTATTGCAAAGAATTATAATAGCACTGCATGAAAACCTAGGGAACAAAATTGTTGTGAAGACAAGATCCTTTAAGGGTGTAAACCAGAGGAAAAGATATAAAATTACTTTTATTGTTCCAAAGCCAAGTAGTAAAAAAAAAAACCACTAAGGACTTTTTGAGTGAAACTAAAGAGCTGTTGGTGGTTTTTCTTCATGTTTATTTAGCTAATGCTTCCATGAATTGCTTAATTTTCCTCTGTTACACCGAGCCTGTAAAAACTTAGGTGCTACTTTCCAGATTTATTTAAATAAAGACTAGTTTAGAAACAGCTCAACTCTTGGACTCTAATATTGTGCTGATATAAAAATGATACTGTAATTCAATGTACTGTCATTTCTGCAATAGCCAGAAAAACAAGGACAAAGAGCATTTTACTTAGGGTTCTGTCATCCGTACCTAGCTGAGATAGTAATGTATAAATGCAGGCCCCTTTCCATCTGTGACTCAGAAATAATGCTGTAAGTGCAGGTTTAGGTATGACCAAGGGAAATGTCCTAGTAACACTCCCAGAGCATGGCTTGCTTTTGCTTATTCTGTGTAGGCTTTGAAATGGCTTGGCAATGTGTCCAAGATAGTGGATAAGTTAGTTCTAGAAAGTTGAGGACAAAGTTTGCCATGGGGAAAAGAAGAGGTAAGCTGGTGGTCTCAATAAGTAGTTTACAATAATAAGTATGTCCATAAACTCCTAAAGATAAGGTCATTACTTTTTCCTAGCCTACTTGCGCTTGCTTTAATAGTGGATACCAAATATGGCTTGCTCTACTTGTTGGATAAGGTAGGTTCTAACTTGCTTCAAAAGGGAGGCAAACATCTGGCCCCTTGGAATGGATCTCCGCAGTTTCCTGGGACATAAAAGGATATGAATCCTGAAGAAAAGTATTCTCACGAAGAGTAGAAGTTCAGTTTTCCTGACAGAATGGCTTTGCTGACAGGACAAAAGCAACCAGTTCTATTCTCTGAAACCGCAGAATTCTTTCAAAAAAGACGACCTAGAGGCAATGTTGATCACACACTGGCTAAATACGATGACATACAATTCTATTGAAACAAGCATTAGGTAACACTTGAAGTCTTGTAGAGCAAGCAGACAAAAGTGAACGTCCCAGCCAACAAATGAATCACAACCCACAGCAGTCAAGAAGCTGTGAATGCCGTTAAGACATATGGCAGTGTACTTTCCTTCGCCAAACATGGTAATCCTCCCAGTAGAAACAGTCAATAGAAAATGAATGTTTTAGAGGCTGTTTTTATGGCCCTCAGTGCTTCTTTTGCTATGTGGTTTCTCAAATGTAGTTCTCTTACAATCTTTTTTTGCAGAGAACTGGTTGCTTAGGTACCTGTCAGAAAAGCCCAATAACTGTGTAATGTTTATGTGCTATAGTACTGATAAACATATTTTAAAAGAATGTTCTTTCCATTGAAAATTAAGAAAACTTTCTTAAAAGAATTTCAGCCAAGCATCCTCTGTAAGTCCATTTATTTTCTTAATTTTTGGGAGGTTTCTGAAAAAGTACAGTACCCAAACTTCCAAAATACAATATTCCTCCTTACTAACACAGGCATCTACAAAATTACTAGAGCGAAGACACCACAAGAAAAGAGGGAGAAACAATACTTGCAATACTACTCCCCCTCAGCTTGTAAATAGTAATATTTAGGGAGACTAAGTACTACTATTGTAATGAGAAAGTGATTTCCTCCCCCCCCCACACACTCCTACGGTAGGTAACAAGGACAAATTATTATTTCTCTGGGCCTTGCTCTGGCAGGGCCTTAATCGGCTTAATCTAGCCCATATCAGGGATAATGTAACATGTTGCTGTGAAGAAAAATAGTTACGTTTCATTTAGCTTCCATTGTGATTTTCACTCACCTTGAAAAGAGGGCAAGGACAAGAATCTTTGAGTCGAGTAACAGCATTACTTGAGTGTATGCAGAGAAGCCTGTTGCCCTACTGTTATATCTGGAAAACAAGACAAAAATAAAAGCTGAAGAAGAGTTATTTCAGCTATAGGTAAGAAACTTTCCAGAGTTCAGGCATTATCTCTCTGCTTGAAAAAGACTGTCAGAGCAAACAGAGTATGTTTCTGTATGAGTGTCTTTTAAGAAAATGTAGACCCAAGCAAAAAGCTGAGCCAGCTGCTGTCAGTTACATAGTTCATTTATAGATGTCTGTGAAAAAGCATATACAACTACAGTGCATGTTTGCCTAATGAAACATTAGAATTTTATGATTCCAAAGAACAGCACAAAAGAATAAGCTAGAGACCCAAATAAGGGTCAGGAATATATCAGTCCTGGCACCACTTGCAAGAGATAAAAAGAAGCCGCCCTTATTGCATTTATCAAGTGTGAATTCCTAAATTGCTGCAACCCAGTGTAAAAGAAGCCCTGCTACGCATCTAGAGACGCTTCAGCATCCTGCTGTGCTAGCCTGACATCTCTTGTGTGTCAAGAGCACTTATTTTTAGATGGGACAGTCATTAGGGACATAACGTGTCTTAACTACTGTAAAGGAAGTAGTTCAGGGGCAGCAGAAGTGGACAGGGAGCTCAGTACAGAGGCACGAAGATTCCATTTCTGACCTTAATCCACAGCAGTACAGACTTCCCTATTTTTTTCAGAGCGATTTTTTGGCAGCAGAAGTCACGTCCTATTGGGCAATACCATGTTTTCTAAAATGAGACATACCACGTGTTTTGCGTGCTGAGTCAGGGAGGGAAGAAAGCGCCGTACCAATAATCCTCTTGTGCTGAGGACACAGCCAAGAGCACTGAAACAAGGCTAACTGGGAAAAAGAAAAGCCCAGTTGCGGAATAGTTGTCTCGCTGTCTGTCACTGACCACCTCTGAAAACACGAGCAGAGTTAAATAAATAATTGCTGCATTGCAATGTATGTAAATACAACCTGAGCTTGAACAGAACTCATGTATAGCCCAAGATTGCTTCTGTATGGCTCTAAATTAAAACCTAATAGTGATTACAGTTGACTATCCATCACTCTTATTGATACCAAACTGCTGTCCTTAGAGACAAAGGCAGGAGTTCAGTCCCGTGTGTCTTGTTCATTTTGCCTGTTTGAAATATTCTTCAAGAAACTTCAGGTCTGTCTTCCCTTACTTATGCCTTTGCACGCTATTGTGCTCGTTTCATCTCTTTGTGCTAATTATTCTTTATATACAGATATATATTCATATGTGTGTGTACGTGTAATCTCTAACTATAAGTATTGCCTCAGTTTCATTTAAGTCTTCTTAAAATGAAATTTTTAAAACAGCTATTGAAGAGATGATGGTTTTGCTTACCAGAAGGGTATATTGGAAATTACTGTTCTTTGACTGATAAAAATCTTTACTGAAACTAAACTCTTTATTTGCAGTTTTTGTGGTTTCATACAGATGCTAAAGCAGGATGTTACGTATTCATCTGTGAGAAAACATTGAGTTCTTATTTTGTAGACTGGCTTTTACTGATACCCAACTCTGTATTGGTCTGGTGCTGTACTTTTTTCCTCATTTCTCTCATTATGTAGTAGGGAAAATTCACGTGGAGTGAAAAGCCAGAACATGTGTCATCCTGCTTAGTTCTGGACTTACAGCTTTTTATCTAAACTGTTGTAGTGAATACGATTTACATAAAACTTAAGCGGTAAGTTAGGGGTTTTGAGAACAGAAAATACGTTAGGGAATTAGGAAACTTTTATGGGGTATTGATTTGGGAACTAATGCGACTGTAGAGTGATCACAGGTTTTCCAAAGCAACACTTTTCCCAAAATATGAGTTCAGCTAAATGTTGCACTTGGTTTGTTTTTAGTAGGATGCCTAACAAAAACTACTCAAGCACTTGGCTTTACTAGTGCACTTCTCCCTTATTTGAATCATATATTATCATAAAGTCAAAACAAGTGACAAAATACAAAGTAAAAGACAGTATTCCAAATTTTGGAAAAACACAAAAACATTTCACGGCGTTTAAAAAAAATCAGATTTTTTTGGTTCAATTAACACTGAAAGGAAATTTTAAAATTTGGAATTTCATACAAAATGGAAACATGAAACTTGGGCCAGCTCTGATCAAATACATTTGGATGTTGAACCCTTCCTGTGGTACCTCTTGAGTTCCAGTTTTGAAAGCTGACCAACCTAGACACAGAAGTGAATGATTCACTATAATCTTCAGGAAGTTCAAGCTATTAAAATGGTCCTCAATGCCCTTCTTTCCCCTCCTGGTACAGGACGTAGCAACGCACTATTTCTTTCCTTGTTCAGACTGACCAGGTTTCAGGCACCTGCTAGTTTTACTCAGAGCTAAGAAATGCTCCCAAGTAGTTCATTATTTTTCACAGGCTCTGTTCTTTAACTCATTTGATCTTTAATATACTGTGAACTAATCTTGCTCCTGCATTCACAGATACCTCGGTGATGGGGCAGTTGTCCTAGATTGCTCCCTGCTCCTGTGGTATTCCCCCACCGGCATTCCGTCACCCTGAGCTGCTGCATAAGGAGAGGAGGCACTGGGGACAGCTTCTGCTTCTGACTCATCTTGGTGCTTGGTCCTATGCGCAGTTCCTTCCTGTGACTCTAAGCCGAAACAAAAAGAAAGGAAAAATGAAAAGGAAAAACTTAGCAAACTCTGAGGGTTTGGTGTTTTAAATTTTATTTATTGAAACACAAATATCAGCAGAAATGCATGTCTTGTGTAGTGGTAAAAAGTTGATTCTTAAGAGAATTTCTTACTATAATCACAAATGTGATATGCTGCTTTGTGTCAGTATGAAACCTGATATTTTCACTTAATATAAGGTAAAGCCTATTCTGTAAACTACTAGTTTAAACTAGGACTTAAAATGTTTTTGATATTATTTCAATATGTGGAATTATGAATGAATATATACCCTTTATGCTCTCTCCCTGTGGGAATATATGAAAAGCCTTTCAATTTAAACAATGGAACACCCTTTTAACTGGTGTTTTGGCATCTCATTTTCCCCAAAGGGGTTTGTCCTGCAAATTTAGAGTTCTTCTATTTGGATTTATTTTATTATATTTAGAAATGATGTCTTACAATGTTCCAAGATGAATACAGTGGAATAAAGAGCCAAGGTAAGTTATTGCTGATGCTCCTGTACCATGGAGGAGAGGTGTGGAAAAGGTAATCCCTCTCCTAGGATTCTGAATTCTGCCAGCAAAGGAGAGTACTAGAGGAGAGCATGTTCACCCCAAGCTAATGAGGGTTTGTGTCAAGAATTTTTTTCTTAATCCTCATAGACCTTAGCTAAAGATGCTACGTTTACATACATACAAATATAAAGCCGTCCTGAAAACTGCTATGCAAACTTCTGTGTAAGGGATTGCATGATTGTGAGCAACTGGGACCTGGAATGCAATAGGTAGAAACTGGTAGGGGCATGAGATCAGAGGTACAATAAGCATAATATACAATAAGCAAGTTACAAGGAGATACCCAGTAAAGTGATCAGTAAGCTGAATATACACCTCTGTGTTTTAGCTTTAATTTATGAGTCTATCAACAGTTCCATGTTCTTCTAGCAAGATTTTTTAAATGAGCTATAAATACAATTGCAAAAACAAAAAGTATATGCATTAGCAGGGAAAAAGTTTTAGCAGCTTTAGGTAAAACTAAACAGGTAGCACTGTTTAAAAAGAATTAGCAGACAACAGTGAGTCCATGAGAGTACTGAAGGGACCCAAAGCTAAAAACTGGGATGAGAATTCTGGAATCTGAGGTCACTATTGGATTCACTTGTCATGGATATCCTTAGCCTTTCTTTCATCTGCTTTGACAGGTCCAGAGGAGGCCATGAAGATGGTCAGAGGGCCGGAGCACCTCTCCTGTGAAGACAGGCTGAGAGAGTTGGAGTTGTTCAGCCTGGAGAAGACTCCAGGGAGACCTTATAGTATCTGAAGGAGCCTACAAGAAAGTTGGAGAGGGACTTTTTACAGGGGCATGTAGTGATAGGATGAGGGGTAATGGCTTCAAACTAAAAGAGGGTAGATTGAGATTAGACATCAGGAAGAAATTTTTCACTATGCGGGTGGTGAGGCACTGGAACAGGTTGCCCAGGGAAGCTGTGGAGGGCCTGTCCCTGGAAGTGTTCAAGGCGAGGTTGGATGAGGCGTCGAGCAACCTGGCTTAGTGGGAGGTGTCCTTTCCCATGGCAAGGAGGTTGGAATTGGACGAACTTTAAGGTCCCTTCCAACCTAAACCATTCTATGATTCCATGAAATGTTTTCCTAATTGGCACCTGTCTTCACCTTAGGCTGTCTTTCCCTTTTAAGAAGGTAGGGAACCAACTAGTGTTCATGATTCTTCTCATGCCTGCAAAGAAAACCTCTGTTTCTCAAGTCAACCAGCATAGCTTAGGTAGGAATCTTCCTCCACCATCCACCTTCTGATATGGGTTCACTATCTCCGTTTGATGGCAGCAAGACCTTTTTTCCCCTATTTGGTAAGTGTGAGCTGGCTGAGTTTTGCTGCAGCTTTTTGCAATTTGGACATGGTCACATTACACACACAGTTGAGAGCAAAGACATAAGCTTGCTTGTATTTTGGACTGGACATAGTATGCCTGTGAAGGATGTAATGTGAAAAAGAATGACTGCGCCCATAGGTAGAAATTCGTATTAAGGTAATTGGCCAAAATTGCCAAACTGCTAGTAACATAAGTTGCCACTGCCTGACTCTGAATTTAGGCCATGTACATCAAGGTCTCTCATGAACCACACAACCCTTTGGGATTAGGCAAGAGCCATGTGCAGATTTTTGAGTTAGTTTTAGATTTTGATGTTTACATGCTGTTGTAGTCACAAAAGTTTGGGGTTTTTTTAATTTCCCCCTGCCCTAGATCTAGCTGTAGGCTGTATAGGTGGATATATTGGCTCCATCAATAAATGAAGAAAAAAGAGTGAGTCTTAAAGCATCCTTTTCAAATCAGCAATCTTGGAGACAAGGAACAACTACTCATAACAATCTTTTTGGTAATTCTGAGAAAAGATTTGAATATATTCATAGTGTTTTCATTAAATTTTGTGAACTACTGACATTTCAGATACTCTACTAAAATCTGCTTGACACCGAAGTCATTTAATAGAAAAACAAAGACTACTTTTTTGTCTTGTTCTAGCTTGAAGCCAAATTTAGGACATCTTGAATATATTGGCAGCTGACATGTTTGAAGACAGTTTTAATTAGCTATTTAACTAGTTTGTTTATGAAAGGCAATCAGGAATTGCCCACTAATTTACAATATTATTTCAGTAAGTACATGTTCAGAGTGAAGATTAGCCTGTGTGTTTTAAGGGCCTGTACAGCAAAGACAGGACTGAAGATACAGCACCAGTGTTTCGCTATATCCTGTGCAATTTCTTTATTTGAATTCATTTTTCTGCTTAAGTTGACTGAGTGTTTAAAATTTTAGCTGGCAAGCTGTCAGGCTTGCCAGCAACATTATAACTGTGAATATAATGACATCTATATACTTCCATTTTCAACCATAATATTTGTTTAGCAACTTCAATGCTGAAAAGATTTATGAAGAAACCCATCTCTTCATACACACTGTGAAAAAAAGTTGACTTAATTCAGACATAATTTTGACATAATTCCTATCACCATGTATTTACCTTGACTATAAGATGTTTTGTCAAACTAAATGCTCAAATCACTTTTTGGCTAAGACTTTCTTTGAGATATCTAGGTAACAAGAAAGATACTTTGAATATCTTACAGCATTTCGCTGTGATGTGATTTAATATAGCCTAAGTGGATTTTACCAGAATTTTCTGAAGCATAAACATAGTTGAATTATAAAAAGCTGCCTATATAACAACATTTGTAAGCTGTCTTTAAAAAAATTACCAAATGTGGTAACAGAAATACACACTGAAAATTCCTTGGAAATCACAGAATTTTCTTGGCATCTTACAAAAATATGGAAAAGACAAAATTAAGGAAATTGGAGGATTTGAGGAATATTTGAAGTGCTTGTGTAACTGATACAAAGAGAAACCTTCCCATAGGGATTTTGTGATGCACATTTTCCTTCCTGTCTGGTTCTTTGCTGTTTCTATTTGCCTGTTCTAAAACTGACCCTTTTCTACTGGGCACAGTGGATTTTTCTCTAAGATCACTGCAAAATTTTTTTAGCCATCCTTATTTCTCTATCCCTGTCACAGAAGGAAGGGAGAGATGCATTTTTAATATCTCTTGGATATGCTAGATCTCTCCTCCAAAAGTTTTCACTAATCAAAACGTGACATGCACATGTATTAGTGTCTATCTTTAGCTTCCCTACCTCATGCTTTTTGTGGTTGAGACGAGAAGGTGCTTACCATATCAACTAAAATACGGCTGCCAAAACCACGGCTGAGGCTGGAAGATGCATCTTTAGCACTGTGGCACAGGTGATGTACCACAGCTTTAACAGGGCAGCTGGCAGTTCCCCTTGGCATGTGTAGTCTCTGGCTGATGTTGGTGACTTCAACACACTTCTCTCCTTGCCCAGCAGCTCCAGCCAGCCCAGCGACCCTGGTGGGCTTACATGAGCCAGCACGAAGATCGTTTCTCCCAAGGTTGCAGGTTTATGGGTGTGATTGTCAGGGAATGTGAAGTTTAGGGGCGCCTCAATTCCCGACAGGCATTTGCTCTTGTGAGTGATCCCTCTGTTCCTTGCACCCCACCAAGACCCAAGCTGCTTGCTCAGGCCACAGCTGTTGCTGTGGGCATGTCTGTGTTTTGGTAGAGTGTGGTTGGCCATGTTCAGGTGACAAAAGAGGAGGCGAAGTGTCCCATCAAACAATTTATTCACCTTGCCTTCTGCTTGGGTGAATGCCTGGCAGAGAAAATCTGATCATTTAAAAATCTGTGAGTTGTACTGTAAATGTAAAAGCTGTTTTCCTTATATTTCTCTGCTTTTAGTGATAACTGAGCGATTTCTGTACTGTTCAGTATATCATAAAGCAGCATAAATTCAGCTAATAGAGCCACGCCGTCATTTCATGTTCATGTATTTTATTAGCATCTGAATGACAGCAACCTGTTTTATTCAGTAATACTGTGCCACCCATAGTGACCAGTCTTTAGGCTGAGTAATAGTGCACATAGTAAATTGTTGGTTGTTAATTTTAAAAGAATTTCCTGAGCAGTTTGCATTTTTACCACAAAATCTCAATTATGAATTATTAAAAAGGAAACACTGAGAAATTTTCCACTGTTTTAGGTATGAACAGTTTATTTTTCCATTGTTTGATTTTTTTCTTCATTTATTTAGCTGCTGGACATCTCACATGACTAGCAGAAAATGCCAGGTTGTCTATTGGATTGTGTAGCACTTTCATATGTATAAATATATCCGCAATTTTCCAGACTGCTGAAAGAATGAACAAGGCAGAAATAAAATGCTCTGACAGCTCACAACACATCTCAGTCACTGGGGAGATAACTGTTAATAGTCTTGGTGGATAATAGGCTTGATGGATCTGTTAAATAAAGCTCATAACCTCAAAGCTCAGCTCAGGGAGTAGGTGATAATGAAAAGCACCAGCAGACATGTAAACTCAATTAACCTGGTACTAGTTGTGTGCAACCTGTTTCTCATTAAGCCAGAGAATAAGTGGTGGGAGATGTCCTCTTTACATTTCCTGTTGACAACTTGAGAAGTTCTGCAGCTTTATGGTGTAGTTATAGTCTGCACCTTGGAATTTCCTTAATGTATTTTCCAAACGTATTATATTCCAAACATTAATTGTGTTCTTCATCTATAGCCATATTTTCTTAAGTGCTGAAGGAACATTGCAACTTATCTCTGTAGAGCTATGTTAAAAATTTGCATCCAAGTCATTCTTGTCTAGAAAACTACACATTAAAGAAAATATTTCCCTCTCCTCCTTAGGAAGTTTCACAGGAGGTGTGTGTGACTTGGTATTTGTTACATTAGATTTTTGTTGAATACAAAAGCCAGATTTTTCTTGGCTGAAAATATGGGGTTTTTCCACCAAAATTAAGACTTGCAAACAAAAGAGGGTTCTGTCTATATATCCCTACGTACGCTTGCAGTCAGAGTTAACCACTCTTTTTCATGTTACTGGGTTTCAGATGGCAGATTGCAACTGCCTAGTGCAGGGACTGTATTGGCTCGCTGTGCTGGTGTTTCTTGGCTGGTCCATAGGCATAGCCTTGTGTGCCCTCCATGGATTCCTTTCTCCTCTCACTACTTTAATAGGACTAGGTGAATTAAGTGAAGTGCTGCTGAAGGGCGCATGTTTGGGGAGGCAGCACGCTCAGAATGTGTGCTATGTTTTAAGCCATGAAGACAACCCTGCTTTGGACAAGCATTCAACCGTATGCTGCTGGATTTCATTGTTTGCTGTTAATTTTTTCAGTTGTAAACAAATTTTTCTTAATTTTTAACTGTGTATATTTCTTTTGAGGGTGTCTAAGAAACCTTAACAATCCATAGGTTTGTCTTCTAAAATATACGATAAAAGTTGTAGCTATTATTTCAAAAATGAGTAATGATACCGTGTACTTGGAGAATGTAGCTGTACGTGCACCTCTCAGGTTTTCAGGATAGTGTCGAAATCTAATTAAACAGTTGAAAGCACTGCCTAAGAGGTGGAATGCATCTACTAGGTCTGAATAAGACACTTGAGAAGAGTGGATGCTGAACTGGAAATTTACATTTGAGGATCTTTTAATCTACAGTGTACATTACTCCAATAAGAAAAGTAAAATTCTGATCTGAGGTATTTACAATGTGTATTTTTTCCTTTGCAATAGACATTAGAAATCTGGTGTGTTACTACCCCATTTTGTGTTATTTTCCCGTCAAGAGCAGTTTTTCAATGGAACAACTTTGCTCATGTGGGTTCACAGCAATGATTTCAATTATATTAAGTTAATAAACAATTTCTGTAAACACCCTAACTGAAATGTTTCCTACTTTGTCCTTTGTTTGATGTATTTTATACTTCTATGACCCATTGAACATTAAGCTTTGTCCAACCATTTACTTGCAATACTTTGGATTTCTAAGAATTTTAGCAGGTCTCTAGAGAAAATATTTTTTTGTATTTTTTATTTTGCCTTTTAAGCCCTGTGTTTGCTGGTTCTGTCTGTTTTTATTATAGTGAGTAATGTTATGAAAAACAAGATCAGTTTTCTAAAAGTTTATTTTCTTGCTTTAAAAGACACTGTATATTTAAAGTGACAGCTGAAACAGAGAGACAGTAGCTACAATTTCATGTGTTTCCAGAAACATTTTAGAAATTAACAAGTCTAGAAGGCAGTTTAAACAGACTTAATTGATCCAGAGGAGGGTATGATTAGATGAAACAGTGTTTCAGTGCCGTGTCAATGTATGAAGAAATTAAAAATGTTGCCCTCTGAAAATCAGAAAACCTTCAGAGGTCTATAGCAGCTGCCTGTTAATTTCAGACTTACACTCAATGATACAAGTGAACGCCCGAAGGATGGAGAAGACTTACTTTGACTTGCTAATAATTTGGAGTTGCTTATCACTTCATCCAGTTTGTCACTGAAAGAGTGTATTTTGGCTAAAAAATAAAAGAATACTCCCCCTAGTGCAGCTGTAAGAGACTATAAAAAACTTGACACGGTGGGATCAAATGCCCAACTGTTTCTGAATAGGACTTCCATTACTTCATGGAAGGGGTAGGTAACATGACTTGTTCTCTATGGTAGCTGGAGATTGGACTTTATAGTCTAAGAGGCCTCCTCTATCTTGACAAAACTGCAACCATTTAATCAGAACTTTTTCATGTAAAAAGTCTACCTCAGGTTGGATATTTTGGAAAGCTTGATCCAAAATTACTTAGCCATTTTTGAAAGCAAAGCTGGAAGAAAACACATATATATTATGTAAAAATAAAACAGCACAGATGTTTTGAGACAGTCTAATTACCCCAGTATTTACACATTTAGAATTTAACAGAGGGAAGTGTAAGGGTGATGGATGACTGTTTTTGCTATTTTTGGGAAAATCTGATGAAAATCAACTGCTTCATAAGCTCTTAGAAAAGCCATGTGTATGTGAGAGTTTCTCTTCTCTGCCTACATTCAGCTGTGCCCATCTGTTGCACGAGACTGGGCTACGTCCACACCATTCCTATAGAAAAGGTGAACATGCAATCTTTGCTCGCTCACACACAGGGAACTCTGATTTTCCTTGCAACTGTGGGCTAAGGTGGGGTCAGATATCAGAACTCAGAAAAGGGACACTTTTTTTCCCTTTGTTTGTAATAGTCTTCCCAACATGAATGAAGAATGTTCCTGACTTAACTGAAGAAGGTAAAACCAAGTGAAACTGGAGGAATGAAAATGTTTGGGTTCAGAGGTGGGATAATTGGGGTTGGCCACTATTTTCATCAGTCATACATTTCTGGAAGAGGATTGAAACCAGAAGACTGGAGAAGCCAGACAGAATTCTGTTGAAGAGATGGACTGAATGTGAATAGGTGAGAATGAGGTTGCGGGGGTGAAGAGACATTGCTGGAAGAGTTGGAGGGAAATAACACATCCAGGAATACTTACCTCCAACATTGTTGTAGAAACCTGTTATTCCTGTGACGGTGATAGTGGTGAAGGTAAAGAGACCAGCCTTGCTGGGGAAAGAGAGTGGCATTATAATGCCATATGATGTCACTTCTGAATTTCAACTTTCTTTTTTTAATCTCCCCAAAACTTTTGTGCAAAGGCAGTTTACTGAAATTATATCCTACTTGCAAAATGAAGCACCCAAAGTCAGGAATGGTACCCTTACAGCTACTAATTAGATAGAAATTAAGTGACTGAATGAGCATCATCCTGGGTACTACAGAGATGTGCTCTGGGTGTGATGTTTTGGATTTTAACATCATCAAATTTATTCCAGATCTTCTCATATGTAGATAGTAATGTATCATCTTGTTTTGCAGGACCCTTGGGAGACACTATGGTGAAGAAGGATACAGCAATGTCTCTGAGGAAATCAGCTAGGCCATCTTCTCTAGCCTACAGCTCAGACAACCAGATCCAAGGCCAATTTGCAGAATTTATAAATAACAATTCCTTGACAACGTACTGAAAGGGAAGAACAGGTACAGAAGCATCCCCAAAATACCTCTTGTTTCCTCTTTTCAGTAAGCACCTAATCATTAGGGTACAGCGAGAGATTCAGTCTTGTGTATGTCTAACCGTAATTATTCTTGTAATAGCTCTTGCCTGTAACTTGGTTCTGGGAGGTGGGGATGTGTATTTCTACCACAGTAAGAAAACAAGAGGATTACATATGCTATTTACCTGCAATTAGAAAGCCATTGTAAAATAAAGTTGGCCATAACTGAAGTATTTTTTGTTAGAATAGCAAGTGGCTTGAGCCCTTGGAAGGTGGTTTCAGGATGTGAATCTAGACTGTCAAGAAAGAGCATCTAAGCTTTGGAGACAAATGGTATTTCAGAAAGACCCCTGTCCTCATTTAACTTCAACCATCAAGCATCATCTTATGCTGCATCAGGTGATGATACATAGGAGAAGTTAAATATTTTAAAGGACAGGATCAGCGGCAACACAATGCTGACTGAGGCGATTCACTGTGGGTTTTTTTGCTGATTCTGTTCTCTGAAACATTTAACTTCCCCTGTGTATTAACACTGAACTCAGGAGCTGTGAATTCAGCTAGGGCAGAGCAGACAGTTAAAACTTAGGCATTGAACATTCATCTAACATGCATCTTAATATAAAAGGTGAAAATATGAGATTTAGATTGACGACAGCATGTGTTCTGAATATAGCAAATAAATGCACCCAAACTCAAATCCTAAAACTAGTATGTGGTTCATGTGCTGTACTCCCTGCAGAGAGCCTTCAAAGTGCTGGAACATAAGACTTTTTTCCACTTATTCAGTACAAACAGAATAACTTGAATATTTTGTCTTTTCTCCCTCTTTTATAGCTTCACAATAATCAAACAGAAATGAAACAAACTTATGAAAAGTTGTTTTGTTGAAAGCTACTTTTGAAATACCTGCCTGTGATATTTTTTTCTTCTGCATAGAAATAAGCTTTCTGAAATAAATATTATAACTAGATTACCTTCTCAATCATAAATGTTACTGTGTGACTTGCAACAGCAATTGTACTAGCTGGTAAAATGGAGCCTGAAATGTACAAATATTTTTAAGTCACTGCTTAAGCCTAGCAGCTATGTTCTGGGAGTATTGGAACAAGAGTTGTTTTGCTCTTAATTTTGCTTGTATTACATATCTGGTTGGTACCACAGAGGACCTGTTGTGTGAAGGTTGTGTCTGTGACACTGAGTCCCAGAAGGATTTGCGAGAGGTACACTGGGAGTTAGAATCCTGAGTGATCTCTATAAGCGTCTAAGAGACTGTAATCTATAACATAAGGATGTTGCTCTTCCCTCCCCATCTCTCTCAAATTAGAAATTAGTAGGTGATTGCTCAAATCCTTTTGGAGTGCAGTGAGTTTTGGAGTCCAGCGAGAGATGTGAATATTTGCCAGAATAGCCTCCACTCTTCTCTCTTTTCTTTCAATACTAATCTAATTGCCCATCTTTATTCTCCTTACCTTTTTCCTCTATTTGTGTCTATTATGTGTTTTTGTAATATTTTAAAATTTGTTTTCCTTTCCTATATATATGATCATTGAAATAAATACACATTACAAACCAAGGGCCATCCAAACTCATGAATATTCAAAAGCAACAACCTCACATTTAGCTTTATTGAACTTTTACTTGCTGACATATCTACCCAGCATTTACCTTTTGTAGCATTCTTTTCCCTGACTCAAATCTCTACGGTACTATGTAGAACAAGGATCTCATCTTTTCATTTTCCTTTAAGAGTTCATGCATCCCACAGGACTTTGTCACAGGTTAAGTAATTAGTCTGCTCATGACATCGTATTAGTTGCTTTAGCAGCAGTCACATTTTTATACCCATCTGCATTTTCATAGCAGCTCCATATGCAGGAGGCAAACCAAGAATTTATGTAAACTTGTGATTTTCAATCCACTTGTGTTTCTGCGCTTATTTGAATTTCAAGATTGTCTGATTTCTTTTCATTTGAATATTTTCAGAGATATTTTTCCTAAAGGTAAGCCCTTCAGTATTTCATTTCCTTATTGATAATAATTAAACTTGGAATCCCACTCCTCTGTGGCTTCAGCTGGGTATAACTTGCTGAAACCAGCAGAACTTCCTACGGCTTTCAAGCAGATCAGCTAGTAGAATCTGGCTGAGCAAAGCCAGATGTCTTAGGGCCATTTTTTCTCATTTTGAAGGGCAGTATGCTGTATTTGAAGTTTTCTGCATGTCAAGATTTGTCAAATGTCTATCCAATACCTTGGTCTAGCCAAGACATTTTGTGCTGGGAAACAATTGCTGATCATGAGAGTTGTTCCTCTGAGGGCAACTACCACATGACCTGGTAGTTTTGACACTGTTTTGCAAAGTAAGAAAACATCTAGGTTTTGTTTGTAGTGACTGGCTTTAGTTGTGTTTTGTGAATTGTTTTAGAAGATATTTTATGGGAAAATAATTGCTTTATGAACCATCAAATTGACCTTTTTTTTTTTCCCCAAGCATCTACTATGCTTAAGGCAACAGATTAAAATTGTATTTTCAGCAACATTTTTCCCAGTTGACTTACATGATGAACTTTTGCCAATTATATTTTTCTGATGCCATCTGGTACTTCCTCTGATCTTGAATCACTGAGATTTTAGGTATATTACCTGTTCCTTAAATATGCATTTAACCTTTCAGTTTTAACCCTCTTTTTCAGAAGTTTTCAGAACTGTTAAGTGAAGTCTGAAATGCAGCAATTATTTACAGAATACGTACAGAAGACACAGTACAAAGATCTTACTAAAGCCTTGGTAAATGCTTAGTCTTGTCTAAACCAGAGTTTTTCTTATGAGAAAAAGAAGGTAGACCTTGATTTTTATTTTTTTTTTTCCCTGTAGTGAAGACTTTGGATAAATAAGTGACAAAGTAAGTGCTGGTAGAAAATATTCCCCACTGGCATTCTAAAATACTATTTAGAAAATTATTACACCCTAGGAGTAATCCCCATTTAGTTCCCTGGTATTGTTTCCATGACCAACCATTCTAGAATGGCTCAAAATGTTGTTTTGCTATTTTCATTTCAGTTAAATTCTGTTTCTTCACTGTGGTATTTTTTTCCCTGTATGTACGTAGCAGGAGTATCTAAGTGAACACTCTGTGAGATCTGAAAAATCTGTCAGTACTGTTATTATGTTACACCTACATTTTATTGTTAAAATGAAAAATATCTGTGTGGATTCTTTTAAATTACACTGAACATATTATGGTAGTGCTGGGTTGAAATGAAGACTACATTACTGAAGATAATTGCAGGATATTGGTTTTGGAAATATTTGGATATTCTATGTAAAACACACTATGCAATTAACTATTCATGAAAGCTAGTGAAAAGCGTACTTAGGTCACATCTGCACAAAAAAATGTACTTGTATTATGTATGCCCTGTGAAAGTAAAAATTATAGTCCAGTGGCTGACTGTAAATCCAGAATATTGAATGCATGCTACATAGCTATTGTCTTCACTGGAAAGTCTACATTTTTGAATGATGCTTTTTCTCTCTCTCTGCTCAACTCCAATTGGACATAAGGAGAAATGAATGGCAAAAAGTGGGTAGAATTTGCATTTGCAACATGATACATAGTCAGAATATATGAACTTACACTTGTAGTATATTTTCTATATTACATAAAGTCTCTTTATAAGGTAGTGTTGTGGAAGCTTCTGCAATCTTCTAGCTAATTACTTAATTGCTAATTGCTTAATTTTCTAGGGATCCTAATGGTCAGCAAGATTCCAGGGGAACTTTATTTTTATCATCAGAGTTTTAACTTGAATTAGTAAACTGTTATGTTTTAGGTAATTTTCCCATCTTTTGAAAAAGGTGAGATAAAAATACTTTTCTACTGAATTTGGCTAAGACATAAATATCTTGAAAATACTCAGAAACAAAATCTGGGAAAAAAAATAATTTCCATCAGTTAAAATATTTTATTCATAACTCAGTGCTTTTCCACAAAATAGACCTGTGGGTTTGTGGATTTTTTTAAAACTGTAAGAAAATGAAATGAGCTGACTTGAGAGCATTCTTTGAAAAATGGAGTACAAAAATTCTGGGGTAAAATGTATTTTGAAGAATCTTTTTCTTCCAGAAAGTTCCAGGCCAGTCTCAACATCCTGCAGTTCAGCTCTTGAATTCACTTACTGCAATGTTTTCTCCATATATCATGGTCCAGCTACATCCTTTTTTAATAACTGAGATGCTTTTATCTAAATCATCCTAGAGTTTTGCAAAATTGTTGGTTGGAATCATCACATTTTTATGAGATCAACAAATATATTTGTGTTCCTAATAGCACCAGTGGAATCCATTGGTCTTGTAAAATGGTATTTCTTGGAAAGGGTTTATCTATCAATTGTGGCAAAGCAAATGGTTTCTGTGTACACCACAGATTTGGAGAGCCTTATGTACTCACATTTGAGAGCAATGATGCGCTGCTTATTCAACAGCTGGAGTTGGTCTTCAGCAGTAGGATTCAATTCTTACATAAACTGCTCATTTCCACTGTGACTTCAGTCACGTCGCTTAATCATGCTGAACCTTAGCTTCTCACCTGTAAAGCAATACTTCCTTCTCCCCTTAGTCTGTACAACTTAAGAAATGTAGGTCCTCCTTTAACAGGCAGTACAAGAGAGTGCATGTAGAGACCTCAACAGAAAAAACGGCATTTGACAATTTCCTTTATTAAAAGTTAATTCCTTAGCTAGAATGCAATTAAACTGCTTCATTGTTGCTTTTCCTGTAATTATGAGACATTTGTCTCTGATTCTGAAAAAACCATCTGGAAACAGTGCTTTGCAGCAGCTGGTAGATTCAGGTTCCTTTTGTGTCAGACTATTGAACCCTACTCACAGAATCACGGAATGTTAAG
>VZSF01006869.1:0-35350 GCA_013398295.1 Chionis minor | reverse complement strand
CCAGTACTGACCCCTGAGGAATAGGGAAATTCCTTTCATTGAAACAAGAGCAAGCCTTTGCATAACCATGGTTTTTTTCATTTTGTTAAATTTTTTTTCTTCTTTGAAATGAACCCTGTTTGACTTATAAATTTATTAGTAACCTTGGATTGTAATGCTGAAAATAAAGTTTATTTTTTCCATTGTTCTGCTCACTGTGGAAAAAAAGAGCACAAAGTTCTTTCTCATTTCATGAACTAAATTATGCTTACCTACAAATCCAGTATTTCTAGTCAACATAGGAATTGCTGTATTAAGGACTGCAGATTGATTTTAATTATGATGGGCAGTCCACCATTAATATGAATCGTGATGCCTCCAAAGTGGTTGTTCTCTAAAGAGAGAAAATAATTAATTAATAGTAAATTAATGCATTGTGAGTGAATCAAAGCAACTGAGGAAGAAGCACACATTAGTAAAAAACCCCAACCAACTAAACAAAACAAACCCAAATAAACCACAAAACAGAATGAAAACTGTGAGCAGTTTGAATTAAATTACACAATAAAACAGGGTACCTATTGTGATTGAAAAAACAAGGCAATTTCAATGTAGATAAGAAACTAAACAAGATTAAACAAAATTAAAAATATGAACAACATGAAATGTAAAAAATATTTTATATACCCTAAAATGCTGTACATGTATTCTTTAATGCTGAGTGGTTAATAATAACAATTACAAATTAAAATATTGTATTTCTATTCTATGTTAACTTAGCTTGAAGCAAACTCACTCAGGACTGGAGAGGCTTGGCATGATTCTAGATGTGCTGCTTTAAGGAAAAAAGCACCCATTTTTCACGCCGGAAAATCTCTGTTGATGAAGTTAATACAGTGTACTGTATTACAGTGTATTGAATTGAGCTTTTGGGCAAGTGGTAACCTAACTTAAAGATGGTTCAATGAGAAATAATTTTAAAAATTACATTTGAAATGGAATTTGTTATAAAGTCTATGGGGTGATTTGACTTAAATGGAGTCATCAATATGACCAACCACATAACCCAAGTAATGAATTTCTTCATGTATCTTAGTCTCTGAAGAGAAACACATCCAAGGAATATGTCTTATCTACCTAAAGTTTCCCTAGAGACTGCTATCTCTTTGCATGCAAGCACTACTATTTGCCATAGAATTACCTAGAAAGCTCCAGTTGAAGACATTAATAAACCACGGTGCTATTTCAGAAAGACAATTCAGTTTTGGTTTCACTTTAATTAGCTGGGATAAGATTAAATCCCCATGGGAGAATCAGAGTAAAGAGAAAGGGCAAGGCACAGAGCTCTTCAAGATTAGCTTTTAGTGCAACAGCAAGGTGAAGCAAAATGGGAAGTCTTGTTGGATATCTTGGGAATATACTTGCACTTACAAAAATATCTGCTAAAATGAAAATTCAGCATTGTTGTCCTTAAAATATGGAAGGTTCTGCAGCCTCTGTGAGGACATCTGGTTGAAGAAACAGGCTAACATCTCCTGAATAACTTCTGCAACCTCAGGGAATTATTCCCTATGAGATTCAATGAAAGCTAGAGGCCATCATCTACTACTTAGTATCATAGAACTACATTTGCAATGTATAAGCTTTGGACTGTATTTCTGCTATTGGTAGAATATTTTTAGGAGATTCCAAAATGAAAAGTCAAATGGGGACAACATAAAAGTTATAGTTAAGTAAGAGTTTTAACGCACTTTCATTAAAATTTTCACTTAGTTCACAACTCAAGTAACAGGACCACCCGGCTTTTTTTGCACGTTTTTCACATATTTGGTTTTATGACCCTTTCTTCATGGAGTCTGTACTCTATCTGCACTCCAGGAAAGTGCAATAAGTTGCCGTGATGATTGCAAATTTCAGTTCCTCTGGTGAGACTAAAAATGACAGGTTAGTAAAAATTCCCATTGAAATTTCCACAGGATTCACTGTAGCCAAATTCCAGCTAGACATTTGCTTTCAGGTGACATAAAACTCCAACAGTGGTTCAGTGAGATATGTAAGTTATGTTTAGCTTGGAGGTATAAGTGAGACACTTTCTGAATGATACTTCATTTCAGAGGTGACTTTATACAACATTACAGAGATGACTGCCTGATATATACAGTGAGCAAGGCATACAGATTTTGCAAACAGCCTGTAAAGTTAGTCAAGTATTTTGTCATTTGAGGAGGTGTAGATGTAGATCTAGAAATATCAGTCAAAGACTCATTAAAGGAGATGCAAACACTAACCCGAAGTGGTAAATGAAATCCAATTACATGTCATTCAAATTAATTTATTTGAGATCTTCTCATATCATTGAGATGGAGATAATAAATAATAGATTAACTGTATTTTTGCTACTGGGGAGTCTACATCTTTAATTACCTCTGACATCTTATTTAAATACCAAGCTTGCTGCAACTGAAAATGACAAGAAGCATACAGAACTCTCCACCCAAAATATAAAGTCCTTAAAAACCATGCTTGGTAAAAAACTTCAAACCTGAAATGCAAATCTTCAGCAAATCATGCTTTAGTATGAATGTGTTCAGAGCAATGTGGCGTCAGAACTGCATCTGGTTCAGTCCAGCAAAGGAACTCATTTGATGAAGATTGGGGATAAAAGACAAACTAG
Source organism: Chionis minor (assembly GCA_013398295.1). Lineage (NCBI taxonomy): Eukaryota > Metazoa > Chordata > Aves > Charadriiformes > Chionidae > Chionis > Chionis minor. The sequence continues at coordinate 32,697 of VZSF01006869.1, read as the reverse complement.
AGCCAGGATAAAGCTGGAATCCTGCACAACCCTCATTCAGTTGGCTGGTGCAACCCAAGGAGTAGGGAAGGGCAAACAGGGACCTCACTCTTTACAAGGTTTTGCCAGACTGGAATCCCAATTATCCCACCTGCTACACCAGCCCTAGCAATAGTAAGAGCCTTATCACTTTCTGCTGTCTCCAAGAAACGCATGCTTTCATACCTCTATTTTATCTCACATATAATTTGCATTTTCCTGTGTCAAAGTGAGAAGATTAAGTCCCATATGTGCTAATTTTAATATCTTTGTTCTTTTCTTCTTCATGTAAGCAGTGAAGAGCTCCTCTGGGCATTGGAGTTGAAAATCAATTCCTCTGAAATAATTTTAATTTCTCTGCATTTATCATGAAATAAATGAAGCAGAATTTGTCTCATTTGTCTCATATGCACAGCAATTAGACAATCATGAAAGTGCATTTATGAGATTTTTCCAAATTTAATCCCAATATAAATAAGTCATATCCAGGCATAACTGACCTGCATATTTTCAAAACAGAAGCACAGAGATATTAGCTAATTCTAACTGTTAATATCTAAACAACATGTAGTAATATCCAATATATTTCTCTAGTCTTTCTTCATAACATAATATTTTGTTCAGTGATGTTAATTTTTAAAATATCAGTAATTTTTGGACCATTTATCTTATATTAGGCCTTAGTTTTTTCTCAGTGCAATAGACAGTCATTTCTGCCCCCTCAAGAGATCCTGGTTCCACTGGGAAATATCAGAAGTAATTAAGAGGACTTCTACATTTCAGCGATAGAGAAGAAATCTATCTTCTGAAAGGTAAAACACAATGAAAACCAGGTGACAGCTTCCTTGATATTTACAGTTGGCTATGACGTCAGTCAGAAGGGTAGTGCTGATTGATTTTAATGGCAAGCAGCCGAGCATGTTTATTGATTTTAGAGACCAGTTACTTCACAAATGGCAAAGACCATTAATACACTAAAATCATAGACCTGATGGTGCAGAGAGTAAAAAGCGACCTTGTATTTGAATCTTTTCCTTGCAGCTAAAATGCAAGACTCTCTGGATTGGAATGTACTCCCTGACAAAGCTTTCTAAGCATTGTTATTATTTCTTTTTGTTTATTAAAAGGCACGATCTCAATTTATCAAAATTTAAGGAAGTTTTGTTACTATCTCATAAATTAATTTTTTTATTAATAACTTAAAAGTTTGGTAAGGAACAACAAAATAGATTTTGGTATTTAGGCTACTAAATACCAAATACTACTATTTTTTGGTATTTTAGGCTACTATAGTTAAGGTTTAATGAAATCATTATGAAACAGAAATCATAATGAAATAGATTTGTATGAAGAGTTATTGAAGTCTCTCTAAAACAGTTCTAGAAATTCTTCCCTTTTCATTTTGGTCAAGCAGATAGAATTAAAAAGGAGGGAAAAAAAAAAAAAAAAAAAAAAAAAAAAAAAAAAAAAGAAGTAAGTAGGTAAGTGAAAAACAGCCAGGAAAAACAGGGGAAAAAAAAAAGTAATGAAATGAGGATTGTTAGAAACAAGGATGAAGAATGAACAGTGCTCTTTTTTGATTCTTCACCTTTTTTATCAATGCAGTTCAAGATCACTTTCTTGTTAACTCAAAGTACAGTGAAGATCTTCTGACATTTATAAACTTTCTTTAGCAGAGGACAATGAGTTTTTTGTCATTGCTTTCATTTCATGGTATTTTTCAACTTTCAAAAGACTCCATGTAAGAGATGAAGTGAAAAAATATCTACATCTTCTCAAACATTCTGTATACAATAATTTTGAGCTTTCAGTAACTTATGTGCTTGTATAGGGCTGACCACAATTCTGTCCCTCACCAGTGCCAGACGACCACACCAGAAAATCAAATTCATGTATCCAAACAGTCAGAGTAAGTATATGCAGTTTTCTTTGTTGAGTCATATGTAAGACTATTTGAGAACACATAAATGTGACAGCTTTTCACTTAGCAGGACTTAGTCAATCCTGTATTTTTAAAACAACTCTTGTATCATTAAATGAAAAATATATTTCATGTCCTGCAGGAAGCAACAAATGACCATCAGTTTGAGAACCGATATTCTTTGATATTCTAACCAGAATTAAGTCTAACCAGACTGTTTGGTTAGAAAACCAGTACACTTTTCTATCATCTGAGGAAGATAAATTCCCCTTGTGCAATTAAACAACTTTTTGTCATTTAACAATTTTTCTGTGAATGAAAATAGGAAAATCTCCAGTTTTCATCAACTGTATTTAGGTTTATAGAATAAAACATCACGTCTTAACAACATAGATAACTCTGGTTTCAGAGTCAGGATAGATACCAACACTAATCTCTTCAGGAAAGGATCGTACAGTTTAGGGAGACACTGAATTGCATCTTTATATTTGTATAGGAAATATTCTCAGTCAGACTTTAGCTCCTACGGAGTTAAGTAGAAGTTGGTCTACCAGCAGGTTCAGAAACCCCACAGTCTAACCCTAAGGTGTAGTTTTATACAGCAGCATTCTCAAGCAACAGTCAGTCTACTTTCTAAGGGTGTGAACAGAATCTCTGTTTCCACATGGTAAATCACTTGTTGTAGGCCAAGAGCTGCTGAATGTGATGTATTATATTTGTTTAAGTTAACACCATTAGGATGCCTAGCAGGGAGTAGTGGTGTGGCCAGCTTAGGCTAGCTTTAAGTGATCTATCAAACAAGCAACAGATGTATGATAACAGCTGTCAAAGTTGCAATTTAAGGTACAAGGAACTGTATATTCAATTTTAATTATAGTCGCAATTACTATAGAAACACTGGCCCCAGTGGAGCTATGCCAATTCGAATTATCAAAGGACAAGATCCACAATTCCTATACATTTATAGGAATTATTATGTAATATAAATATTACATATTTATAGGTATACGAAGCCAGGAGTCCATAAATAAATATAAATTTTATGTATTAGACCACTCGAGAGAGGTGGTCAATTTTGAGATTTCAGAATTCTGAACACATTAGGCCATAAGATTAAATTGAATAAGGGCTCTTGTCAATAATTATTAAAATACATATTGTTGTCAGCAAGTACGTGTGTAAAATAGGTTTCCTCCATCATCAAGTCTAATGAAGTCAAAGCACTTAAATCAGCACATAGCATCCTGAGGTTGTAAGAACAGCTGTTACAAGAGGTCAGAGCTTCTCCTGAATTGTACGAGGAGACAGCATGTGTGCTGTTACCTCTTGTCCTTTGCGGCAAGTTCAAGTTCTAGGGGGATCTAAAAACCCTGAACCAATATTGCTCACAGTCGTATTTTGGTAACTGCAGGAAGTTCTGGCTGCTGCCCTCTATGACACATCTTTGAAGAAGCCATGTGTTGCCCGTAGATGGTTAACATTCAGGTGTCAGGAAATACCCATCCTGGAAACAGCCTCTAAATGTAGAGTCACCTTTCCCAGAAAAGTTAGGTATTCAGAAAAAGTTTTGTGTAGGGACTAGAGCATAACATTAGACAGGCATGCACTCTACTCTAGGGAAGTAAAAAATAAGCAAGATGGTAACTAAAAAGACAGTAGTACAACCTACCTTAGAGAGAAAACTTGAAAATCATAGCTGCTTTATAGTCTTCCCAGTGGCCATGAATATGTTAGAAAATACAGCTGGAAAAAGAATTTTCTCTTTCACTCTAAGGGTTTTTACGGCAAGAGAAATAAGATAGAAATACCTTTAATCACAACAAAGAAAAAAGAAGAGTGACCTTAGTAAGAAGCAAAGGGCCAGATTCTGGTCTGGTATAAATCAGACATTGGATGCCTGGCCTGGGGCATCCTGTGCCGTATGAGAGAACTTGCACGGTGTACAGCTTTCTCCCTTATTCCCACCACGTTTGCATGCAACCCCAACTGCAGTTCTGTGAGGTGTTTTGTTCCAGATTCCAAGCCTTTGAATGTTGAAGTCATACCAGGCAGGAGCTAGTCTTGTTTCACAAGGTTTTGTATGATAAAAATAGACTGTATTTTAAAATGTAGCTGGCCAAAGCAAAACTTTTTTCCACCTACAGCCAATGTGACTGCCTCTCCCTGCTAGCACAGTGTAAATTACAGTAAAAGCCAAAAAAATCTATGGGGGTGGAAAGGAGCAGAAATCTTGTGCCAGAAACCTGCTCTTTTTGATTTATTTGATTTCACCTTCACAAAGACAGCAAACAAGACAACTGTTTTTTACACCAAGTCATTGTGGACTGATTTCAGTAGTCTAAAAGAAACAATAACTGATTTCAATAATTAATTCCTTCTGACTAAAGCAATGTTGCTGTTTATGCACTCTTCCTGAGGCTAAGTAAAAATGAACTTTAAGCCAGGAGTGCATAAACAGTAACATTACTTTAGGGAACAGAAGTCCCCTAACATACTGTTGATTTGGGAAAGGCTTTTTTTTACCCCCAGGCTATAACGATTTTATTTTATATTCTTTCATGTTGCCTCAGGATGACCCCGAGATTCTCTCAGATTTATAAAACAAAGGCAACAAAGTAGTGAATTAGCTGTTTTGACAGCAGAGAAAGAGCCAGAGAATTTAAAAATATAGTTTCTACCAAGTTGATCAAAATTCTCTTAAATGTTGAAATGTACTTCAAATAATATGTTGAAGCAGTGTAAAATTCAAGTGAGAACAGAAACGAAAACATTCTGTGAGGAATTTTTTTTCATTTGTTATCTCTTTTTTGTAGGACTAGAGTTGTGTTTCTGCATATTGTTATCTCAGCATATTAAGTACAGAACAAAAAGCAACTTCCCATTACAAATGTTGTAACTTCTTTGTTGAAGTTTTCGTGGTAGTGACACTGATAGCCATTATGCATGGTCTACCATGGGTCTACCAAGCAAAATTCTCACAAGAATTACTTTTTTTAAAGATTATGTTGTTTATAATGTAAACTCTGCCAAATATGAGGAGCTAGCCCATTTCACACCAAAATTATTTTGCTATCACATGCTCAGCTGTCTTGTATCTTGACTGTATCGCAGTCTGTGTTTTTCACTGGTTTGGAATTTATTGCTTAAATCCACTATAATATCAAAGTTTTATTATTAGAGTTACTCCTATAAAAATGGTGTAACATAAAATAAAGCAATCCTTATTATTCACATATATTCTACATTAACTTCATGCAGGTACAGAACTTGACCTTGTGTGACTCCACTGGTCCCTTGGTGATCAGGTTCCTGCCGTATAGATTAGAATAAAAGCAAAACTAGACCAGATGTTTTTACTATTAGATAGATTAGCCCAAAACTAAAATTAGGAAAACATACTGGATCTGATTTACTATCAGTATATGATCTGTTGCTGCACAGGGAGCAATGGATAGTGGAGCAGAGGCAAATGGTAATTTATTAATGCGGGCATGGGAGTTCCGTACCCTCACCCCTGACTGCTCTAAAAATGCTGAACGGAGGGCCCCAGGCTGGTGATGAAAGCTGGTTTTTGACAGTAAAAGCTCAGTAAAAACAACATGAAATAATTTTTAAAATGGCGCATGAGAAAGTATTGGCAGAAATACTTATCCCCACAAAATTTGCTTGTCTACAGATATATGAACACATATAATTTCAAACTTTGCCTTGAGTGTTTCCTTGAAAAGATTAATTTTCCTGAAGTATTGTGGTGAACCACCAGACAGTAACATCCATATGATTCTGCTCTTGGTTAACAAGACCCTTCTTTCACACTATGCGAACTGTGTTTGGTAAGAACTTTGGACTTTGGAGAAAAACATAAACTTTTCATAGAGTATTCTGATTTTGGCATAACTAAGTTACAGCATGAAAATTTCGTGCTCTGATGCAGGCTATTGCAAAGTTTCAGGAATAGAGGAGATTTTGTCACAACCTGCATATTAAAAAAATTTTACCTTCATACAGCAACTGCAATAAAAGATTCTCAGGATGTCCTCATAAAACTTAATCAAGCTCCCCAGAATTCTGTGTGTTGGGCAAAGGTGAGCATTGGAGTTGTTCAAAGCTTTTCAGCCAAATATTTGCATTCACCAAAAATGTAGATTTAGGAGAACTGACACTGTTTGTGGATTCAAGCTCAGTTCGTCTAATTGCATGTGCTGAAAACTGTGTGCGTGAGAAACTGTGTATTGTGGGACTGGTTTCAAAAAGTTAGAATTTAAAGAAAAATATACAATAGTAAATGAAATTGTCATTGGTTTTGAACAAAAGGAATATAGAGAATTTTTGTTGTGTCAGGAAAAGGACAAGAAATGTAAATGGTTGTAAAAAATTATTTTAACCGTTCATTTTGATGAGTGAATTTAAAAAAAATGCTTTAAACATCATCTCTGCTTTGTGCATAAGTGAACTGAAGCCTTACAAGTGATTTTGTGACATGGCCAGTCAGGGGCAAAGTGAAGGGCAAAATTAAGTTTTCTTTTAGTAATCTACTGGTTGGTTTCCTTGTTGGTTTCCTATCGACTCGGAAAGCACTACTTCTTTCACAGCAGCAAGTAGTGGGTCCTGAACATCTAGCTGGTTTGGTGGGGTTTTTTTCTTTCTTTTAGGGCACAGCAATATCAAAGTCATTTTCTGCCTGTGTCAGGTGGGTGCTGAATCATGCTTTTGATGATAGTGATGGCATGAGCTGTTCCTAAACCTTCTCAGGCAAGTCACAGTTTTATTAATCATTCTTCCAGTATGAGGTAGCACAGCCCTATTAATGCTCTAGCCAAACAGCTTTATTTCTCTGGTATCTGGGTTAAATAGCTGATCACAATAAGGGTTGCCAGGTAGCAGCAACACTTATAGCAAGTACTGCAAGGTAACTTCAAAATGCACACTTGAGGACTATGCAGCTGGTGTTTAAAACCTGTCCTAGAGCAGATGGGGAATACTCTCTCAGGAGTACATGTTGACTTCTGAAAGTATGCTAAGCATTCCCAAATGCTACCTCTTGTGGGACTCTGTCTGCTTTAGAGCAAAAAAACCCCTGAACAATCTAAATGGAGGCTTTTGCTCTGCAGTTATATCTCCACTTTGTGGTCATCTGCCTACACACTCCTGCGTATTTGAAGCAGTTTGAAGTACGAGTGCACTGCTGTGCTCTGCACCATGCACTTACATACAGCCTTGTTAGTCTTGGTGAAATGAGGGGTCTCCAAAGAGGTACCTCAGTCACCATGTCTGCCCTGGCAAGCTGTCACTTTCAAACCACTTCTGTAAATGAGCTATTTATTTCTTGTATGCAATGCAGGGTATATTCTGCTTGTTGTTGAAGAAGGGAGAAGAACTAGCTGTGGAGGGAATTATGGTAAGAAAGAAGCTGGTGAATCAGTTTTCTGTTTGCCTCCATCAGTATTCCTCACATATTCTCTGTCCCACCAAACCTGCAAACTAACAGTAATATCACTGCAACTACCAACTTGCTGACTCTCACCTAATCTATCCCTGGGTCTCTTCATCCACATTTTTATCACACCTTGCTGCGTTCTATTTATAATCATGTTCACTGAAAAATTTGAAGTCCATTATATCTCTATAGGGTCATGTCCAAATTTTACCCATATTTAATCTGACATAAATATACATGTTCATGTACAATATGCATTCTTACTGCATCACAATATGCCGTGAGAACATCCTACATTTGGTTAAATCTTGGGAGTTTAAAAAATCATAAATATTAGATGCAAGCAATATCCTACCATCAATATTAGAAAGATTTTTGCCATTTGCAGAGCTACAGCAATAAGTGTTTCAGAAATAGAGAATAGCGCATTGAAGGCTTGAGGAGTCGGAGAGGCTGCGTAAGGAGATGCCGTCTGTTCATTGAAAATGGACTAATCAGCAATGCATTTTATTCCTGTGCAAACCGACTGCTCCTGCTTCCACCTACTGCTCTGCAGCTTAGTTTTTGCACACCTTTGGAAGTTTAAACAAGGATTAGGCAGAGAACTAGAAAGGGGCTTTCTGCTGTTACTGCTGGCTGCTGGTATTTTAAGTGAAGATTCCAACTGATATTCCTCAACTGAGAGACTCAAATTAAGGAGATTTGCTGACTGTTAAAGTTCCATTTCCACATCAGAGGGAGAAGCAGTGTGACACGCTCTGCATCACAGCAGTGCAGTTTTGGCCAAGCTCCAAGTGAGCAAGGGCTGACTTAGATCTCAGTAGGTGGCGGCCATTACGCATTTTGGGGAGGCTATTTAAAACTGGCATGTGAACTAGTTCTATCAGAGAGGAGAAAGTACAGGTAGTAAAGTCACCCTGTGGTATCTGCCCTCCTGCTGCGGGTTAACATACAGAAATGGAGCTATCCAAAGCACAGAGCCGTTCACAAGAGGGAAATCAAACAAAACAAATTGGAGATAATTTGATGTTTTTAAAATCAGAACTGTCGCACTAAGAATTCCTATGAAGTAGGAGTTGTAAAGGGCTTCCCCTGTGACTAAGCATTTGGCAAAACAATGAGATCACTGCAGACCATGCCAGAATGATTATTCCTACCCTTTAAACTGGTTAAGGATACCAAGTAAGCATTTTGACAGACAGTCCTGAAAATGGTGACCACTTCTAGCTTAACAGAAGTCTAGCAGTAAAACTTGCTTTAGATTTCCAGTTCATTAGAAAAATAAAGTTTGACATAACTAGTAGCAGCTGAAATATATGTTAAATATAAAAGTTCATCACTATATAATGCCTAGAATCATTGTCCAGTGCAGACCATCTCTGCTATTAACAATAGGATACAGGGCTAAGAGGAGCGCTGCTGCTTCGCTGACAGTTGTCAAAATCCAGTTGCTAGAGAACATTTTAAAAGACATAAAACACTCAGATGAAGTCACAGAGATGTAAGATTCTTTTTTAATGTGTTGTAATGTTCACTAACATGTATTCCACACTTTTTTGAAGTTACTGTGAACTTACTACAAGTAACCCTGTTAACTCACATACTACTCTATAGTGGCCACATACTAAGAAAAATAATGTTGTGAGACAGATTACTGATGATAGCTGATAATAGCTATTAAGGGGAAATCTTTTGTTACACTTTTGCATAGTTCAACTCAGCAGAAACACCATTTTCTTATCAGTACTTCCCAGAATCATAACATTATTACTTACAAAATTGTACCCAAGTTTGTCATAAAAATCTGTGCTAAAATGAAACCAACTGAACACTTAAATCTTAAAGGAATCCAAGCTCAAGAGCTATAGGTGACAACTGCAACGTTCACTGGTAGCAAGCATTACCTCAAAGCAATTGGAGGTGAGGAAATCAGCTGTGGGGCAAATTGACTTAGTAATTAATTAATGGTAGTGAATCCAGTGAGAGAATAAATAGTTGAGAATTTCAAGAAATTATAATAAAAAAATTCAGTAATATAAAAGTTCTTGCAAAAGAATCTCTTGGAGCAGACACATTTTCTCTATGAAGATAACAGGTACCAGGTGAGGCTATTCATAGTAATAATGCAACAAATTGTGAATTTGGCTAGCTACTGTATGGACTACTAGAGACCATAACATTAATCTAGTAACAGATAGCTATTTTGAAAGTAAAGGTATTGTGAAAAACTGAATGCCAACAGCAGTACATTAGTACAAATATAGACCTTCATTTTTCTGCTGAAAATCTCAGCAAATGATGTAAAAATTTAATGACTGTCAATAAATACTTAAGCATAAACACATGGCCAGCTATGACATCGCCCAGATTTAATTGCAGTCAACAGCACAATGCAAACTTGTGGTGTGCAGAATCATCAGCTGTCCCTAAACAGGGTGGATTACTGCTTAAGTAGGCAATAGGAGCTAAAAATCTCCAGACCAGGTGCTTCTCTCTGTGGTAATACAACAAAACTTCTAGAAGAGAAGGTCCTAAAAGCTTAGAAGAGAAAATAGGACTGCTTGTCGTTCTTGACCTCTCTGTAGATTCAAAATTTGACTTGCCAGCAGATTCAAAATTTGACATGCTGGGAGCTTGGTTTTACAAAATGGCAAGTCAAAGGAGGAGGCAAAGTCAACAGTACTGTCATCATCACCTTTGAAAGAAGGACAGCTAGCAAGAATAGGTCAAATGCATCAGTACTATCTGCTAAGAGTGAAGGAACTGTATTTCTTGAATGGTCTGTTTGAATCCGTATGTCCAATGGTTATCTGGTCTTAGTAAATTATATGAATTTCTCCGTGACATTGCAGTTTCATTTTTCTTGGAGGGAAGGAAACAGACAGGAATTTGGCCATGTAGATCGCATGAAATTTACGAGGATATTTTTACCTCCTGAGGATGTTTTTATACTGGAAGAATTGAACTGTATCCAGGGATACTCTTACTGCATTTAAGATTAAAATTTTGTTTTTTATCTGTTCAATAGGAATATGTGCTGCCTGAAGAACAATTTGGGTAATCGTTATTAATTAATAGAAACTCACTAATTATTCTACATAAGAAACACATATCTAAATATCAGAATTTTCTGACATCAGTTTAAAAATTAATTACATAAAACAAAGCAATAGAAAAAGCAAATAAAACGTAATTAGTAAATAATAAACTGTTCGAACACTTTGAAACATATGACAAAAGCGTCACTCAGTTTGTAGCTCAAGAGTGTAAGAGTACAATTAACACTGCTGTACATTGAGCTGTTTGTGAAATCAGTAGTCCAAATTTCTTTACTTGTTTATGTGTAAGGCATAAATCTAATTCCTATTCAGCTGGTTTTCTTTGATTTCAGTGTAGGGCTAGCAAATTTGCTCTAAGTCTGTAGGTAGTTCTCTTTATGGCAGACTTCTACAGTGATTGAATTTCCTGTGTATAGAGTCCATTATTTCACTGATAGTGATTGCACAATTTTCTGGAAGTGGATAATTCTGCCATTCTCAAGTAAATGTGCTACTGGGATGAAGCCTTATTAATGTCTACTATCATACCTAAAAATAATCATACTGTAAACCCTTTGGAATTCATGAAATTTCAGTTTTGCTGTACTATGGATATCGGGCTTCATTCTGATGTCATCAAGACCATTTTAATACTGGTGAAACACTACTGAAATTAAAGAATGATTACTACATACGTATGCAACAGTAAATATGTTCTCAGTTAATTCTTTCAGTTTTGAAGTATTGTTTCAATAGGACTCAACATGCTCATAACCCATAGAGGGGTTCTGTTTCCTAGATATTTAAACTTTAGGCAATGGGGCTTATGTATCATGTCAGATGCAGTGACAGGATGTGGGCATTTCTTACACATGGGAAAATTAACATGATAAGAAAGAGTTATCTAGGACTTACTTTGCTTTATTAAAGTTAGCGTAATTCAGAATATAATCAATTCTGTATTCTGCATCTAAGGTAAGTATATAGAAGATTGAAATCTTTAGTCTTTCTTCATCCAGTTGTTCCTTGTATTTATTATTTAGCTTTTTTTAATTTTATTTTGGGGTATATAATCTTGTGTCAAAATCTTCCCACAACTACGATTTATAGTTTTAAAAATCTATTTGGATTTTGAGGTAGGTTATTCTATTTGCATATATTAACAATGTCATTTAAAAATTTTGTTCTAGCTGATGTTATCAGAGGTTTTGGCTATGGGGTTTTTTTTGAATTAGCAAAGAATTACAAATGAGATTTATTTTTTTTCTTTAACACATAAACAAATATAAGTAAAGAATTTTGCCTATGGGCAATTGTAAACAGTCAATTATGTTATTCTTCTGAAGCTTTCTCAGTAGTTCTTCAGAATATGATTAATTTCATAATTTTTAGTATTTTGATCATTTAAATGATATCACCCAGCAGAACACAGTTCGGGTTGATTTTATCCTTTCTTTTAAATAGATTTTTTTTTTAAATTTCATGCATAACATTTGACATCTGATTGATGTCCTTCATTTAAGACTGCATGAGTATTTTACATTAAACATATTGGTTGTCTGCTGCGATTAGTATTGGCTGTTTGCTCAATAGAACACATTGGCAGCTATCAGTGATTCCTAATGCTGTCTTAATACTGATATGCTGCAGATACTAATGTCAGCCATCAACACTGGATGAAAGATCTTCATTTAATCTTAATAAAGAAAAAGTGAAATTCTCTCTTGTTTAATAACTGAAGTTTGATTTTGCAGTCATTAACTAGTATGTCAAATCTTTTGGTAGTAATGAAATAAATGATCCAGTGATTAAAAAGCAAGGGATAGATTGGGATTTGGTTTGCAGTTGTAAGTAACTGTTTTTAAGGAATCGGGAAGCAAAAAAGTTGATATTGTAAGAGAGCAAAGCACAGATTTGGCCCTCATAAAAATCTTGGAAAAGGAAACTTCTATTTAGGCAAGCTTGTTCTTGGCGTAGAAGAAGGTTGGGAATATTGAAACTTTTTCTTAGTGGTTTTTTATGTTGTGTTCACAAAAACCAAATTTTCTGTGCATTTTTAATAAATAAATTCCACTGTAACCAAAAATATCTCAGTAGTCCTCATCAGCGTATTCTTCTGATGGAAACAGAAACAACAGGAAAGTCCTTGAATATTAGCTAATTGATTGAGCTTGAAGAGACTACCAAAATATAGTGGTGTACGTTGGATGTTCATCTGTAAAGTTAAGAGACCAGTAAGACTGACTGCTGGTAAACAACCTGAAAGAGACTGAAAAAAACCCCAAAAATGCAAAGAGCAGTGAGATGACATAGCTCACATTCAGGAAGGTAATCAAGTATAGTACTAAAGTCTACAACACTTCTTGAGGAGAATCTGTTCCCTTGGATAAAGAATCTGTTCCCTTCACTCTGTGAAGCTGGTGCACCAGTAAAGACATCAAGTATGTGAAAACAAAGTTCCAAAACCACTCAAACAAAATGAGAGCATTAGAGAGATTCCAAAAATTTGCAGGCTCAAAAATTTCTGAGAAGTACAGCTATGTGGTTTTTTGACTAATTATAGTGTTAGAAGAGAATATTTGAATTTTGAAAGATTTAGACCAATCAGACTTCTTATCACTCTGTGTAAAACTGTGATTGATTGGTCTTTATTTTATATGAAGGACAGCATTTACATTTTTAATGTAGCTAACACTTCATAAGGATGTCTACTGAAATTGATATCTAAGCCATAAGCATGCTAGATGTGGAACACACAAACTATTCATAGACCATTAAGCCTCATCAGTCATACCAGTTTTACATTTGGATGCAAAAACTATGTTTTAAATATCTGAAAATATCTGAAAAATATAAATAATTATAATAATAATAAATACCTAATTAAAACTGAGTTTTTTTCTGCTTTTTCCAGTGGGTCTAATAAAATATAATATGACCTGCCTTGCTAGAAACTTAATATTATTGTGTCTACCATAACACCAATAGTAATAGAAAGCCATATATAGTGTCATTGTACCTCTCCTGTGAGGGTGAAATGGACAAATATTTATGCATACTACATTTTCTTTATATATTTGTGTTTCGCCCATTTTGAAAATTAAAATATAAACATTCTGGTAAAAAAATCTGTTCTCCCCATCATGCCACACAGTCAAGGACTAAATCACTTTTGCCTTATTTGATATGGTGTGTATATGCATGTATAAAATACATTAAAGGTCTTTGTTTTACTGTATCGTGAAATTAAAAAGCATGCAGTCTCTGTAATTACATTGTCCTTTGCCGTCTCTTTAAAAAAGAAAAAGACTGTGTTCAAATTTTCCCCCTGTTTTATTTGCACCCTATTAACAACTGTTACTAGAGCTTTAATTATGCCCCTGTGATTGCAGAGATGCGGCTGACTTGTGTCATTTTCCTCCCAGGGGATGCTTTATAATTACCAGCATCCATCCTGGCTGCCTGTAAGCTGATGCTTTTTTATTACCAGTTCAATAATCACTGCATCCTTGTGAACATCTGCTCTACAAGCCATGCATCGGAGGTCCCAGTGCCTGTCACTCGATGCTCCCTTGCTGTGGCGACCCTTTTGCCCTCACCTTCAGTTTATATCTAATTTGCTTAGCAGAAGCTTCATCCAGATTGCCTCACAGGAACGCAATTAATGCTCCAGATTTGCAAACAAAGAAATTTTCCCCCTTTTTTTTTCTTTTTTGTCTTATTATCTTAATGTCATATCCTATAATTTGTATTCACAGCAGGGTGAATCAATATAAATCCAGAGAAAAATATATTGTGTAGTTGGCTATCTAGCTACATAATGAAAAGTATGTAAGTGGTGAGGATTTTTTCTCCATGAACATTCATAGAGTATTCTCAAATAAAAGATAAATATCAAAGCTTTCTAAACACATTTTCCTACAATAAAAGTTGTAGAAAACAAGGAAATGTTTTCTATATGAGAATTTAAATGTTTTCTAAACAAGAATTTTTTAGTACAAGAATTTAAAAGGCAGAAAATCTACTACTTTTATAAACAGATAATTGCTTGTGTTTGTTTATATTTTTATATGGAAGTACATGAAGTCTGAGTGAATGTTTTGTGGTGAAAGAGGATTATTGTTAGTTGCAGGTATGGGTCGTCTAGAGATGTCCAAAGTAGCTGGGAATACCATCAACTTGTCTAGTTGGTTTAGTCACTCATGAGGGATGAAGCCTTTAAGCCACACAGGCTTCTGCCAATATTAATTTTTATGTTGGCCTCCCATAGCCAGGCAACGTATTACAGACCTTCAAATGAAAGGTAGTGAACACAGTATGGCAAAAAATCAGTAATGTTAGTGGTTTTCTCCACATCTCTGATTAAAGATTTTCATCTAACCTGGAAAAACTCTTAGAGCAGTGAACACTGATATTATCTCTTAGGAAGAAGGATGCTAGAAAATTAGTAAGCATTGCGCATCCATTTTGGAAAGCAGTAAAGTACTAATTGGAAACACACATTTTTTCTTTGTGGACAGACACTTCTCTACAGTTTCTGGTAATTTCAGCCTTGTTTCTTGTTGATTAGAACTACCTCGTCTAATAGCATGATCAATGGTTACAACACGTTATTTCGTATGTTTCTATAGAGATGCTCTAAATATGAAATTATTCTAAGGTTTGAATACAGCCTTCAAAGGGCTTATTAAAAACCCTGTGAGCCAGTTCAAATGAATATAGCTGCAACTACTGTGCCTAGGATGGGCCTGAAGTACCATCACAACAGAGAAGAGAAAGCACTTGCTTGTGAGACTGGTTATAAGGCCATAATCCTGTGTGGCAGCTTAGAGGGATTTGAAATTGAGAGCAGGTCAGGGAGGCATTTGTGTGCATTTGTAGGAAAACACAACTGCAACATTCATCCAAACCCTGTGCTGCACCTCCACCTATGCATGGGTCAAACTTTTCTGTCAGTTTATTTGTTTAAATTCCGTCTAGACTGGTACTGGATGAGGGAGGGAGATGAGAATTACCTGTCTGAATGTCTCACATTTAAAAAAAAAAAAAAAAAATTATTGGTGCAGGGTATACTACATTTAACTCTATGTACTTCATGGTCAGTATGGTGGGCCTCATTAAAAATTAATGGTCAGGATATTGTAATGTACCCTAGTGATCAGAGGTGAAAGGGCTCTTTAGTATAAAATAGAGACCATCCTGACCTCTCTCTGTCTTTAGGTCCACTCCTAAGCGCATAAGGGATGCAGAGTCCAGCTGCTTCCCTAGTACTTCCAGACTTTAATAAGTTACTATAGTAAGACAGCAGTCTCCTCATGAAGCACAGCACGGCCAGAGCCAAGGTTTTCAACCTTGCTTCTCTAGTAGGAACATCTAGAAGTGTGTGGTGTGCTTACATCAAATATGCCAAAATATATTAAATATACATATACATACAAAACTACTATAAAGCAAGCATAGCTTATCCTCAGAAGTGGCACCCCAGAGACTACTCTTGCCTATTTTGTGCCTGCATGGCAGGTGCTAACTGAAATCTGAAATCTAGCAAGGACCCTGCCTTGTGGGCAGATCTAGAAATGCCACCAAGATGTCATTAACCCAGAGAGGTGCGGCAGCACCACTCATTGCCCCTCCTCTGAGTGGCTCCAGGCCTATAACTCGCTTACAGGGAGCAAATCCTTGTATCCCTTGTCGAATCTGAAAATACAGACTTGCCAACAGGTCCTGCAACCACTAAGGCTGCTGCTGGTGAGGTGTAAACCTGCCTTTGTCTTTAGTAGGTGCTCTCTCTCCTGATCTCTTCATTATTTCCCAAAGGGACAGCTGTTTCACCCAAAAAGGACACTCACCTCTCTTAAAGAAACATCGTCCTGTTCTTTCTTGTGTTGAGGCAAGCAGAAGTTCAAAGCATCTCTCTCCTCTGAGCAGTATTGCACTGCTCAGCTGAAACTTTATAGCCTTTTGGGTTAAACAAAGCGGAGAAAAAATTATTTCATTGACTTATTTATTGAAAGACCTTGTCTGTATGACATTTAACACTTTTTATAGACTGTAAAGTACAGAGTTTAGTCAGCTAGTTACTCTACTTGAATGGTTTTTCATTCTGTGTGCTCCAGGATGAAACATCCTCCAGTGTTTCAATGCCATCTGTAGATGCCACCATCAGTACCTCTCTTGTAGGACATGGATTGTTTTTTAAATTTAATGCTCACCTCCTTAAAGTTCTTCAAATTAGATAATTGCTCTTACATAATCTTGTCCTTGTGCAAGAGGCATTACACGGCGAAATGGGACTTATCTTTCCAAAATCAGTGGCTTTTTTAAAACTTGGGGATTTTTTTTTCCTTTTGATTCATATTGTTTGGACCTTAAAACAATACAGTTCTTTATAACCTTTTAATCTCTCCTTCTATAGTGAAATGTTTTTACTATGACTGTAATTCATGTACTTGGAAGTCACATACATGAGGCCAGTTTCTCAGAAGACATAAATCCCATTGAGATCAGTTGGACATAAAGAACTTACTATTTGGCTAGATAAAATGACAGCTTTAGAATCCTAAGAATAAATAAATGGTGATAAGTCATCTGTCCCGATTTCACCCACCACTATAATTTCAGAAAATTGTTTTTTAAGACCATTACTAGATTTGTTAATTCATCCTTTCCCATCAGAACTAAGAAATTGGAAAATATTCAAGAGTAGAATCAAATTTCACAATAGGATAAGGAACTAACGGATGTCAGAGAATCATGAAGTGTTCCTGATATCACAGTAATTGTCAATTAACTGAATACCAACCTCTAACAGAGGCATATAGGCTTTTAAGTAATAGCTCATTTCTAGTACCAAAGACCGGCTAACAAAACAGAATTTATTTTGGTCGCTTACAAATATAAGTCAGTTCATTATACTTGAAATAGCTTTATGCTCTAGTGGACTAAATATAATAAAAAGGAGAAATCTCTAATTGCTACTTTGATATTTATTTTATGTAGCTGATCTTAGACAAGTTATGGAGATTTTTTTATGTTTCATTTTTGATATGCATAAAAAAAAAGTATGGTTCATAAGTACTCCCAGCACTCATCTATGTCAGATGTTGTGATAATTGGTAAAAGTTTGTTCATCTTTTAGCAGGGTCATCTTGAGCTTCTTAGTGAATGAGTTTCCACTTATTCTGTTCTATTGATCTTTAATTTTTAGATGATAGCTTTGAGCGAGATAAACTGTACTTTTCTCAGAGAAATAGTATGATACAAATAATTATTAGTAAACATAGAATTAATAGTTTAGAGTTAGACTTTGGAAACACCGGTCTGGTGCATAGATTGAATATGGTAACTTACTTATAATGTTTGGTCCTGTTTTTTCCAACTGGAATACTTATCAGTTATTTGTAAAACAACACATTCAAACTTACAATGCAAGTGGGACATACATATTTATATAGAGAGTTTACTGACTTAAATTTGCTTCAATAATTTATTGGAGTTCTTTGAGAATGTGACTTAAGTTTCATATGGGATATAGGCAGATGGGTGCTGTTTAGAGTATAAAAATGATCTGAAAATAGTAATGCAGTGATGTGCACACACACACACACAAAGAGGGAGACATAACAGCATGACATGTAACAAGGATAATGAACATACCTGTATGATGATACAAGATCTGGTTTTACAAAATTATTATTCTTTTTTAATGGTAAGTATACTACAGCTATGGAACCAGAGAGGTTGTCTGAGAAGACATTTTAGTTTCATAAAAATAATCAATACTATGGATATAATAAAGATCATTGAAGACACTAAAAGAGGCAACATGAAAATAAATAAACATTCCATAGAATATTGAATAAAATATATTTAGTTATGCAATAGAAAATCAAATTTGATGTGCAAATATGAAATAATGGGCTTATCATTAACAAACAATGCAATGAGTGTTGAACAGTGTGAGCCATGATAATTACTAGCCAAGAGACTGAAAGTCGCCAGAGAAAAATCATCATCAGAATTTTACTGCAGAAAATGTCTGATGGTAGAACACATGAAGAAAATACAGCGGGAAACAAAGTTTAGTCAACAAAATGAGCTGCACAAGGCAGTGAACTCTTTTGTAAATGTTCTGTTCCATTTTATTCATATACGTTCAATGAAACACATCAGTGATGTCTTTATCCTGTCTTTTAGGTGAATACAAGCAGAAAGATAGGACATTTTTGTGTACATAAATAAGTCCTAATAGGAAGAAAGACAGTACTTAGAAGGCAGTTGAGACAAGGTAGTAGATGAGCTTAAACTCTGGAAAAAATGAACTTTATAAAGCAGGAAACAAAAGTTATAAAAGTGGAAAGTATATTAGAAATATATTCTGAAATTTAGCACTGAATTAAATTCTATGTACTTGTGAAGATATTTGGAGAAGGAAACATGGAATGACTGGAAAAATCCTACATGTTTTCATTTGGGGTTCATTTTTCTTCAGTATGACTACTGTAAAATTGTCAAAACGTTATTTCATTTCAAATGTTATTTGAAAATTTCTGATATTACCATGACAAAAACTTTAGCATCCTAATATAATGTTCAAAGCTACATATGCTACATTTCTTTTCATAAAGCCAGTTCATTGAATGAGTTTGAAACAGGAAGATAGCTATATAACATACAAGTAGGGCCAGATTTCTTGTTTATTGAAGGTAATAATCATCTGTCTACTGACTCAGATGTGCTTTTGATCAGGTCTTTTGATACTTCTCTTTGCTTTCTTGTATTTTGTGCATGTAATTATTTGCTGCCACCATTACTTTCATTTACTAAAGATCCTTAAAGCAGTCTCCCTTTGGGTTATTTCTCTTCTTAGTATATAAAGAAAAATTCTAAAAGTTCATTTAACATACAGTAGTATAATGTCAATCTTTTCTAAAAACTGCAGTACAAACACAACCATGACAAGTACTTGTGTTACTTGAATAAGCCCTCAGATGGATGCTCTCTGCAACAACAAGCTAATACACACAAAATCTGAAAGAAAATTTGTAAAACACAAATTTGCAATTTTTTCACTGTAAGTTAAACAATGAAGTTGAAAAAAAAAATCCTTTTTACATTTTTAAGGCTCAAGAAAAGTTTTCCTCACTTACCAAGACTCATTTGGTTTTAAGTAAAAATTACTTCCCCCGTCAGAAAACAGGTTTAATTCAAACTATTCAGATGTCTTTATTTCTGCAAAATGTTGGAAAGGGTTGTAATCGGATGTAGAGCTATCCTGCACAACGTTTTCATTAACTGAATTATTCACCTGTTTTACAGAACATCCTATATGCTTTCACTTTTTTCTTCATTAGAAAACCACTGCTTTTTGCACAATGCTTGTTTAAATGTGTGTCACACTGGGTCCTGGTAGGTTTTGATTATGAGAAGACAAATAAAAGCAGTGTAGTGTAGCTTTTCTTCTTCAATATACACCGCATATCTCCTGTTCAAAAAGCATACAATATTTTCTAGTGAAATTCATGTTACAATGTCTTAAAACCAGTGAAATTGGTTGAAGTGTCTCTGTAGCTGCAGCAACCCATTTAGAACCCATTATCCGTCAATGCTGATGAGAATTTTTCTGGCTGTTCAGAGCACCCTTAATTAGGTACCAAAACCTAGACCAATAAAGGTTTATATGGTAGGTTCTCAGGACATGGACAGGTAAGGTTCTGTAACAATTCCTGAAGTTAAAAACTCAAATGTGAGAAATCAGTCACATGAACATATAAAACATCCTTCACATGAAGCATTTCTATGTTAAAACACCAACAATATAAAACCAAAATCACTTACAATAAATCAATTAAAATCCAAACAGCTTTGCTGATATATTACAGAACTGGAACAGAGGAAACATATAATGTGTCTTTTAAAAAATAAAAGATGATTTGAGGGGAGAAAGGGAAGCATTTGGAAAAGCAGAGCTGAAGTATGGCAATGCCCTAACTGAAACGGGAAACAAGCAAATTACATTATAGTTTCTGTAAAAAATACACTTCAATCTATCAGGTTTTTAGTGAGAGGAGAGCATAAACTTTACTTTCATACTTTTGTGGCCTTTTTTATTNAAAAAAAAATTAAAAAAATATATTGGGGAGCTTCTAATGTGGATTGAACGCAGTATTTCACAGGCATGCTGGTATAGCATTTCCATAACTGCAAATAAAAATATTTAGATTCCATGCAAACAGAAGTTTAGATCTTGTCCAAGCCCACTCAGGTCATTAGTTTTCAAAAATAGGTATACTGAGTGCCGTGGCAAATGCTTGAATTAAGTTATTGTAAGTGCAATTCCTTTTTTTTTTTTTTAAATGGGGACAATAAAGGTCCAACATCATTTTAATGAAAAAGGTTTCTGCCAGCAAACTCAGGCAAAAATGTTCTCTCCTGTTTGTCTCTTTAGACCCCTGTTTGAAAAAAGAGCATGTCCTGCCTAAGCAGGTGTGGCTCAGTTTGAACAGCGCCAAACGTGATGGCAGTTTGTACAATCTGCCAAATATTTTTAACAGGTGGCATATAAAAGTAAATGAGTGACATTGTTTCTTAGAAAAGCAACCTCAAATCTTGTATGTTCTCTTTTTGTTAGTTACTTTCAAAAGAGTTCTCTCTCAAAAGAGAACTTACATTGTCTTTTGTTAGTTACTAGTTTAGTTAGTTACTAGTTTTTTTGAGCATGTATAGATTGATAAAAGTTGGATACCCACATATTCAATATTATCTTTAAAGGAGTTAAGTCCCACTCAAAACTTTTCTGTGTAGTTGGTGATTATGGGGTTCTTGGATTTTATTTTTTTGATTATTGCATCAAGTATTAGCTTTAACCTAAGTGAATCAAAGAAAATTATAATGAGATGTATTAGTTACTTTCATACCAGTAGTTAGGCACCAGGCCTACTATTGTCCCGGTGACACATAGATGAACCTACTGAATCTTGGTTCTGCTATTTGGCAAGTGTGTTCCCCTTGTCAGTCGCTAACCTTCTCATGGTGGAAGAACTCTACCAGCTCCTTTGAAACCCCTCAGATTTTAAAAATGCCACAAATCACTTAGCAGCAGCCCCCAACTCCCCCACCGCCAATCATTACACAGAAACAGAAACCAAATATTTCAAAACTCTCTTCATGCCATTGCTCTTGTACATCATGTTCTCCAGAAAAATATTCTCTTTTATTTATTTCTTTCTGTAAAAATATATTTTTTCTGAGTAGTCTCTTTCCTTAAAGCACCAGAGAAGGCAACCCTATAGAAAAGAGCTGTAAAGCCCCAGTCCAAAGACTATGGGACAGTTTCTGTTATCTTACCAAGACAGTTTAATAAAGAAGATTTCAAGAACTGACATGCCAAGCACTTTCCTCATGTACAAAGAAGTTCAGGTGAAGAAAATTTTGGTTCAAAACCTGTTTTTACACCTATTTGTAATGTGTGTAGCCTTTAAATCATTATTCTTCTTTCATTTAGTCAATGAAAGAACCTCAACAGACTGGCAATTATTTAATACAGATAAAATGCTAAGCTTTGAATTAAAAGCTCTATTTTGCATGTTTATTGAAAAGTCTTAGAACCACTTGGATTTTGAAGAAAGAATCGGAAATCTCGTGAGAAAAGGTTGGGGTTTTTTTCTTTTCTTGTAAGACCAAATATCTTGGGGTTACTTCTGTTTGAGTTCCTAGCAATAGTACAGGTTGCTTTGCTCTCTTGTTTTTGTTTTGATGGTTGTTTTTTATCTTATTTAAACCTGTTTGCATAACACCTAGAAATATCTGTCTATGGCATATAAATTACAATCAAATAGAACCCCATCTGCTAAATAATAAGCATTAAAAATGGAATAACACTGAAGAATGCTGAATTTTAGGAAGAAAGATGTAGGTGTCTAATCATTTTGGCAATATGCAGTGACATCTCCACACCCTAGAAAACTGCAGCCAATTTTAACAGTGCAAAAATCATAGAATTATCAAATTGTTTGGGTTGGAAGGGATCTTAAAGATCATCTAGTTCCAACCGCCCTGCCATGGGCTGGGAAACCTTTCATTAGACCAGGTTACTCAAAGCCCCATCCAGCATGACCTTCAACACTTCCAGGGATGGGGCATCCACAACCTCTCTGGGCAACCTGTTCCAGTGTCTCACCAACCTCAGAGTAAACAATTTATTACTGATATCTAATCTAAATCTACCTTTTTTCAGTTTAAAGCTGTTACCCTTTGTCCCATCACTATACTCCCTGATAGAGTCCCTTCCCATCTTTCCTGTACTGGAAGGCTGCTGGAAGGTCTCCCCAGAGCCTTCTCTTCTCCAGGCTCAACAATCCGAAATCTCTCAGCCTGTGTTCATAGCAGAGGTGCTCCAGTCCTCTGATCATCTTCATGGCATCATTCCAATGGGTCCACAGCCTTCTTATGTTGGGGGCTTCAGAGCTGGACATGGTATTCCAAGTGGGGTCTCACGAGAGCAGAGTAGAGGGGCAGAATCACCTCTCTTGACCTACTGGCCACTATTCTTTTGATACAGCCCAAGATGCAGTTGGCTTTCTGGGCTGCAAGCACACATGCTGCGTCATGTTGAGCATCAATCAACACCCGCAAGTCCTTCTCCTGAGGGCTGCTCTCAATCCATTCTCCATTCAGCCTGCATTTGTGCTTGGGATTGCCCTGACCCACATGCAAGACCTTGCACTTGGCCTTGTTGAATGTCATGAGGTTGGTGCAGGCCCACCTCTCAAGCCTGTTAAGGTCCCTCTGGAGAGCATCCTTTCCCTCCAGTGTGTCAACCATACTACGAAGTTTAGTGTCATCATCAAACTTGCTGAGGTTGCACTCAGTCCAACTGTCCATGTCACCAACAAAGACAACCTCTGAGGAACTCCACTCATCACTGGTCTCCACTTGGACACTGAGCTGTTGCCCCCAGCTCTTTGAGTGCAACCATCCAGTCAATTCCTTATCCACTGAGTAGTCCATCCATCAAATTCATGTCTCTCCAATTTAGAGACAAGGATGTTATGTGGGACAGTGTCAAATGCTTCACACAAGTCCAGGTAGATGATGTCAGTTGCTCCTCCATTATCCACCAATGCTGCAATGTCATTGTAGAAGGCGACAAAATTTGTCAGACACGATATTCCCTTAATGAAGCCATGTTGGCAGTCACCAGTCACCTCCTTATTTTTCATGTGCCTTAGCAGAATTTCCAGGAGGACTTGCTATATGATCTTGCTAGGCACAGAGGTGAGACTGACCAGGGTGTAGCTCCCCAGGTCTTTCTTTTTTCCCTTTTTAAAAATGGGGGTTATGTTTCCCATTTTCCAGTCAGTGGGAACTTCACCAGACTGCTATGGCTTCTCGAATGTGATGGATAGTGGTTTAGCAACTCCTTCTGCTAGTTCCCTCAGGACCTGCAGATGTATCTCATGAGGTCCCATGGGTCTGTGCACCTTCAGGTTCCTCTGAAGGTCTCAGACCTGATCTCCTACAGTAGGCAGTCCTTCAATCTCCCAGTCCCTGCCTTTGCCTTCTGCAACTTGGGCGGTGTGGCTAGAGCACTTGCTGGTGAAGTCCAAGGCAAAAAAGTCTTGGAGTACCTTAGCCTTCTCCATAGCCATGGTAACCAGGTCTCCTGTTTCCTTTTGGAGAGGGCTCATACTTTGCCTAGTCTTTCTTTTATTGCTGACATACCTGTAGTAGCTTTTCTTGTCCCCCTTGATGTCCCTGAACAGATTTAGTCCTAACAGGGGCTTAGCTTTCCTAATATGATCCCTGTCTGTTCTGACAAATTCTCTGTATTCTTCCCAGGCTACCTGTCCTTGCTTCCACACTCTCTAGGCTTCCTTTTTCTGTTTGAGTTTCTCCAGGAGCTCCTTGTTCATCCATGCAGGTCTCTTGGTGCTTTTGCCTGACTTCCTCTTTGTTGGGATGCATCGCTCCTGAGCTTGCATACTAATCTGCTTTCTTGGACTCCTCTTCCCTCCAGGGCTTTATCCCATGGTACTTTGTCAAGCAGGTCCCTGAATAGGCCAAAGTCTGCTCTCCTGAAGTCCAGGGTAGTGAGCTTGCTGTGCGCCCTCCTCACCACTCCAAGGGTCTTGAACTCTACCATTTCATAGTCACTACAGCCAAGGCTGCCCTTGAGCTTCACATTCCCACCAGCCCCTCCTTGTTGGTGAGGAAGAGGGGGAGTTTCTGGTTGTTTGTCTATGGGCTGTGGGTCCATTGCAGACTGTTCTTGGAACCACCTACCTAACTCCTTCTCAGCCTCCCTGATGCTATGCAGCCTCCTCGCCAACTCCTGCACCTCAGCCACCTGCTGATGGAGGTCCTCCACCTGGGCACACCTTTTGCAGGCAGGTCTGCCACCTATCCCTGCGACAGGAAAAAGGCGAAGAAACTTCCTGCATTCTAAGGTCTGCACTGCAGTGTGTCCGTTCAGCAGCTCTGCCTGGGTGGAGGCATCGGCCACTGCTGGTGTAGATGGTGCTGACCCTCCAGCCCGAGCTGCAGCCTTTGCTCTCCGATGAGTGTCCATCGTTCTGCCTTGAGGGTCAGGTAAGATGAGTGCCCTTACCCTGTGCAGATGGTCATAGAACAGTGCCCAGTTGCTGGGTTATGTGTCCTTCAAGTCTTCCAGTCGGACAGTGGAATGTTCTCCCATGCCAACTACTGTACAAATTGACGCTCTGCCCTGGCTGATGCCCTGCGCCCTGCTTGCCTGCTCAAATACTGATTTGGTCACCAAACTGAGCAATAAATATGAAGTAACGCAGCAATAAAAATGAAGTAAATATTAGAAATCACATGAAATCTCAAAAGAATGGGTCTCAAATGTTCTCTTCATTTACTAAGATGTTGCAAAACAGTATTGTGGCTTCATTGAGCTAAGTACTGTACAAACCAGCTTTGAAATGTTAAATGTAAGTCAACACTAAGAAAGCCTAGGCAATATTCAGTTGTTACCGTCATCAAACAATCTACATGTTGCTTTAGAGTCACCACTCCTACTTTATTAATAGGCAGTAGTAACTAGGTATTTTTGGAATAATATTATTAGGTTGCATATTTGCAAATCAAAAACCCAGCAGAAAATCAAAACCTGGCCATCAGTAAAGAGTAAAAAACTTAACTCTTTTTCAGCTCATGTCTTTCTATTGCTCTTTGTTTAACTTATGACTAAAATCGACAGATGGATGGAATATTCTGCATTTCTTTGGCCAAACAAATGTATTTTATTTGATTGGCCTATAAGAGTTGATGGCAATTCAAGAAATATTTCCCAGAGGAACCATAGACTTTCTTTTATGCTTTATAGAGAGAGAGATTATGTATACAAACACAGGGTAGCTTTTGCTAAAACAGCAGTGCTCAGCTTTTATGTTCTCTACAAAAACTGTAGCTTCTCATGGCTTAGAACAAATGCTATTTAAAGTATCCCACGCTACACTTTCAGGTAGACCAGCGGCCTTGAAACGTTTTTATCATTAACAAAAACTCTGAGGGTCTCTTCACAGGGATTTTTCTGCATTCTTCTGTGTCCTTTGCTTGTTTACAAACTGTTGAAGGAAAATAGTGCTATAAACCTATAATTCAGGTTTATAAAATGAGCAACAGATTTTAGAAACACCTTCTGGTTTTACAAATATATTTGAATGTAAATGTGTTTACTAAAATAGCTCACTCAAATACACCCTAGTTGTTAGTGGTTGGAATTAAATAGGCCCAGTTCCATACCAAACTTAGCAAAGATGTGTAAATTCAAAGATTTAGATTTTAAATGGAAAATTAAACCAAATGTATTCCTGGGAAATGTGAAATGTGAAATTATTAGCCTTGGGTTTTCCCTGAAACAAGACAAGTACCTCAATCACAGTAAGTAAATTTATTTTTGACATTAATCTACTGTTGACCACAGAAGAAGAATGAGTATAAAGTAGCTTACACACAAACGTTCACCCACATCTCTTCACACTTCATGAAGCACTGCATTACAAACCTGTCTTAACCATGTATTTGCATAACATAAAACCAGTTAATTTTATATCAATAGTGATGGAGATAATACTGTTTTTTAAAGCTTCCCATCAGTGAGGTGTCCTGTTGTCTCTAATCTAGAAATATACACAAAGCCTGCAGCATACAGATCACTAGAGACCGTTTTCCATATAGGACTGAAACTGTATAAGATAAAAGAATTATATTCTATGTGTTAGAACACGTTGCATATTTATACACAGAAGTAGTAGTACATACTGTACTGTAAACATAATTATGGATGTCATTTACTCTAGAGTTTGCAACAGTATTGGAACTTTTAGGACTTAGCAGAGACTAGTAGGAGAAAATCCATTAAAGAAGAGATTATGTCAGCAGAGAGTTATTTGTGTAATTCATACAATATACTACGTTGTAATATTATTGTAACATTACAGTATAATGGTTGATTGTAATTGGTCCAATATATATATTTAGATGGTATAATAAAGTTTTACTATAAATGCACCATAAATAGAAATATATTGCATTTATGTATTTTTCTTGAAAACTGGAAACAAAATTAAGTGAATTTTTAATGTGGGGGAATTTGTGCTCACCAGGGAGCTGTTTCTAAACAGGAAAGTCAATGTGTTGGGGAAAAAGGCTGAAGATTTCCAGAAAGAGGCATTGTTCTCTTTCGGGAATACACTAGTTTAAAGCATTCCTTTGAAAGAGAAGGAAGTTACTTAGCCCAGGAGGGAATAGAAGGTCAGAGTGGATGCTAAAGACTGAAGATTTGTTGCTGCACAAGCATAGAAATTTCTATAACTTTTTTTTTTTAACAGAAATATCTTGTTAAGTAACATTTTGGCATTTTCTAGTTCCAGGTACCTGGACAAATTCCAATTCATATAATTACATTGTTACTTAGTCTCTCCCTCCCTGCAATTTCAATTACTTTCATCATTCTTCTTTCATATCCTGTCCAGAACTACTGCAGATTTCTGTATTAGCAGGACCTATGTTCTAAATAGAGATAATAACATAACAGGACCCATCTTCTAAACAGAGTTAATAACATTTTTTTAATAGAAAATGGTTGTTTAAAATCTAGATCCATGCAAACAAAACTAGCCTTGTTTTTGCCAAATTATTCACAAAATAAATTTGATCTAAGAAGAAATATGATTTAAGCAATTCTTTTCTTATTAAGTTAAACATTGTGTTTGACTCAAAGTGATCTCTCTTCAATTTTATGGTCCACTGAAACTTTTGTGACCAGCATATTTGGAATTAGCAATGAATCAGTTATTTAAATTAATGAAATTTCAATCTAGATAGGATTTCACTAGGTAATGAAATATTCTCAATGGATTATTTGTGATTTTATGGTATCAGTGGCAATATACAGCAAGAGACTGAAGCCTAGTCTGGAAGGTGAGTCAATGCTTGTACAGTGGTCCTGTTGAAATGTGGTGTTCCCCTGTACTTGCTGGTGCTAATGGAGGGCTGAAACCCCTTAGTCCTCAGACACATTGATATATATATAAAGCCTAAATCGTCAGCTGGAGTTACCCACATGGCTTAAGCTCTAATCATACAAAATCCTTTGAAGTTAACGGCAAAGTTATCACTTGGCTTCAGTAAAGTCAGTTTTTTCACTCATGTTGAGACACAAGAAGTGATTACTGCAGCGGTACGGCTTGATGCCAGTGAAACCAGGAGGATGCTAAAGGAATGCAACCAGGTAACACCAAGCCTTCCCCTTCTGGAAGCCTGGAGCGAATCACTGATTGTGGTCAGAAGTGAAAATGAAGTGCCGTCCCAGAGAAATTCAGGCCCAGACTAACAGTGGAGTTTGCAGGCTTGTGAAACAACTCTTCACAGTATCAACTTCCTAGTACAGGTTTCATCTGAAGTATATGGAAAGCAACTCACTAAATAATTATTTCTCTTTCAAATGCTACTCAAAAAGTCAACATGTTTTTTTTAAAAAAAAATTGTACTAAATATGTCAGAACCCATTTTCAATGTGCATCGAGAACATGGGAAATCAGACACCGAGAGAAATTTGAAACTAACGTAATTTTTGTCTGCAACCTAAGGCAATACTAATCTATATTTATATATTGGTCTGTGATCTGATCTCAATGAACAGTTGGCTAGGTACAATAGAATAAGATATAGAGAAAAAGACAAACTATGGTGTGTACCTTAATATGTTGTTGGGAATGTCTTCTTTGAAAGCCAGCAGAGCTTTTATCCAAAGCATTTTGAATCACTAGGCTTATCCTTTCTTGCCAAGATGCTTCTCCCATAGTTATGTCTGTGAACCCAAGTTCAGTAGTCCACAGATCTTTATACTTATTTTCAGGCAAGCATCATAGTAAATCCCATAGATAAAAGCACAGCAGTTTCATGTTATGTCGCAAATGTGGTCCAGTTTTGGAACTATATGCATTACCTTGATGTCACAGAAAAAGTCCTTTTCTTAACAGTGAGGCATGGAGTTTATTTATTGTGTTCCTAATGCAACACATGTAGTTCAAATGATAACAATCTCACTTCACAAAATATCCTAAGGAAAGAGGAAAATTGGAGTCTAATCCCACAAACTCTATATAGCTCCTACCGATTTCAGGGAATGATTTGCCTGTTACAGGATTGTACATGTGAATTAGAATTTGAATTATTTTCTCCTTATTTGTTCCTTCTATGTCATTTGGAGTATCTGTGTGTTATTAGAAACTTTCAATCAAATTTATACTAGGCTACATGTGACCAATTAGCTTTGTATTTGCTGAAATTTGTAAACACAATTGCATAGTTTTAATGAAAAGAATGAGAGAGAATACATTTCAGAACCTTCGTGTTTTAGCAGCAAACACACACCATGTGTGATCTGTTTGATCTAATTTCCATTTTCTTGCTATTAGATGTAGTATGTCACCAGATTCAAAATATGTTAGAATGTAACCACAATAGACATGTATATCAAACATATATCATTAAAAAAAGATTTTGATTGAACAAGTCCTAAGTGAAAGCATAAGTAATTCAAAAGTTTTGAGGAAGCTATTGTTAAAAAATATTCTTTGTTCACTCTAAATGGAGAGATTTATTGTGGCATACATCATTCCAGAATGGGTTTTTTCTTCTTGTTTCTGTATTTCAGTTATCTTACTGACCACATCAGCTCATTTTCATTTTCTAAACCATAACACTAGTTAGGATAAAAGAAACCTCAGATTCCTACCAGATAAACATATCTTCTGTTCTCAGCTTTACACGTTGCTGCATTGACCTTATTTGCCAGCAGCAAAAGAAACAATGCGTTTTAAGAGTTGCTATCCCAGAAAGAACCAAGTAGTACAGTATTTCCACATTTATCTCCACAAGACCATGGTTTTTTTCTAAATTATTTCTTAGTAACCAGCGAAATGTGTGGACCTAAAAAAAATCTCTGTGAACTTCTGAACCCTTCAAAGCTGGAACAAATGCTACTTGTATCCTGAAATGACTAACATCTGCTCTATTGTCATCTAAGCAATTTTTAAGGAGAATCCAAGGACCCTTCTACCTGTTTTCTGGAAATAAAACAGTAGGAATATAAACTGTATTTGGAAGCCTGTGCAATTCACAATGTAGACATTTCCAAATGTCATCCCCTCCCAGGATCTGTAGCCAGAATGGGGAGCAAACATTGTGTCTCTATGGGTAATGCATGCAAAATCCAAAGATTTCCAGCTATTTCCAGATACAGTATCTTCCACTACAGCTTGCAGGAAAAACAGGCCCATGTTTTGCTGAAATCTGTTGAGAGACATGCTTTTATGAAACATTGTTTTTGACTTATTGGTATTTTCCCCCAAGCATCTGTTCATCTGAAAACTCACAGCCAACTGCACCCACTTCATCAGCCCTTGTGTCCTCAGTCCTGTTACTCTGTACTGGTTCTCTCTCTAACGAGTGTTAACTGTCTCCTCTGCTGATGATTGCTCAGGACAAATTTTCTGAGAGGGATAACAGCTGCCAAAAAGCAGTTTAGTGTCTGACAGAAAATTTACCATGAAAGCATACTACAGTTTTCATTATGGCTGTGTGCTTCATTTAAGATTGTGCACTTCAAGCACATGCCTGTCTACAGAGACTCTATCTGCACTTTCTGTTGTGCAGAGTGTGTGATATCCCTATACTACAAAAACTCTGGGCATTTGGAAACCTGACATTAGTCTTAACAGCTATACTGAGAAAACATAATGACGTTTATCCCCGCCCATGACAGGGGGATTGGAACTAGATGGTCTTTAAGGTCCCTTCCAACTCAAACCATACTGTGATTCTATGATTCTAATTTACTGTTTTTTCCAGTAATGTTACAAACCTCTGCATATCATATAAATTTTGGGGAACATTTTCCATTGTTCTTTGTCCTGCATAGCTTGAATCACTCAGTTTGGATGATATGTCGAATTGTTTTTACAGGGAGCTGCTCTGTCTTCTGAGAAGGAAGATAGTAAGAAAGTCTTGAGGGTCTCGAAGTTAACCTGAAACCTTACAGCAAAGTATTTACCAAGGAATGTAGACTAAGGAGAGGCAGTATCCAGCCTCTGGAATCTATATTTGAGTGTGTGAGGGCCAGTTAGCCTGTATTGAAAGCACCGCTAAACTTGAGAAGCAGTTAGGGTGTCAATCAGTAGGGAAGAGATATGCTGAAACACCACCTGTATTAAAGTCTACTTTAATTCCATACAAGGTGAATAATGCTGACTGGTCCACTTGGGGAAGTTTTTCCCCTCATTCTCGCTCAGTACCATTCTGTATACCATGGAAACCATGTTATCATTAAGATCTCTCAAATTTTCACAGATGGCCATGAACAGTAAGTTTTACACTAATATGCGTAGCATTTAGACTTTTAGAACCATTTTAAAACCAAATCTATTCTCCATTAACTGTTTCCAGACAGCAGTGATTTCTTGCCTGTTCTTGCACATTGCATAGTTCGGTTCAGAACCTGCCCCACCAAAAAACCCTTTTAGTTTGGGTTGGGTAGTTGGGCACTGAACTGCAAAAGCTCCCTTTCCAGGGTCCCCATCTGTGAAGCAACTGGACAGAGGGTAAAGAAACAGCCCGTAGGACTTTCAATCATTATTTTCATTGATTATGTCTAGGTTAAATAATGGGAAGTATACCTATGCCTACACAAAATGGAACTAATCGCTTTGCATTTCACTCAGCTCCTCAGAATATACCAGTATACCCATGCATCTCAACATTGCTAACCTCTGTAAAATGCAATAGGAAAAAGTGGCCTAAACAAACGCAATGTTGATCTGCCTTTTATTAATTTCATTTTTTATCTTCTTGTATACAGACGTTTGACAGCTGTGACATTCATGGGCAATGCATTTGAAAAAGAAGACATAAATATTCAGAGACATATTAGAATGCTGTTCAATGTAAGCACCTGTCTACTTAGTGTTGACAGAAAATCATTTACTTTGCTTTATGCATGTTCTCTCCAGAGACTACAGAGGTCCTATTTTATTTAAAGAGCTGGTCCCAACATCAGTACTAGCTCTTGAAAATGCAATATATACAGATAATTATATTTATTAAGGAAACAACTTTGGTTTATATTCTCAATAATACTTAAACAATTTTTTCAACCTCTACTTCAGAATTTCCTTCCCTTGGGCAAATGAAGGAAGAAAGGGAAAAAGGAATGAGGAGTAGAAAAAGTATGACCTCATGATGTCTTTATTTATGACATCACAAAAGATGTTACAGAAAGTACAATATACTGAAAGTAATA
The DNA here is from genome assembly GCA_013398295.1 of Chionis minor. Classification (NCBI taxonomy): domain Eukaryota; kingdom Metazoa; phylum Chordata; class Aves; order Charadriiformes; family Chionidae; genus Chionis; species Chionis minor. The sequence continues at coordinate 454 of VZSF01006869.1, read as the reverse complement.
TATCATAAAATACACATAATCAAAAAGGAATCAATGCTTAATCTTCTTTTTGATGGCCAACACTCATATAAATAGTTCCAGAAACTTTAAGAATTGACATAAATACTGTTCATTTAAGCATAAAAAATAAGGGAAACAGGTCCTTAATGGAAGCGTGTTTTAAAAAAACCTACTTAAAGCATTATGAAATGTAGATGCTTTTCTGCTTTTTGATAGTTTGCCAGAAGACCAGTGGAAACAAGAATTATCCAATAACCGGGACTGTTAAAGATCTCAAAAAACCCAACCCAAACCAAAAAAAAATTACCAACCAAACCTTTGTCCTGAGCAAAATAAGCACAAACAGGTAAAATTTGGAAGTCATGAATTTTAAGCCTGAGAGTATGACTTCCACAGCATGTGCTTATCCATTCTGCAGTGTAGTTTAACACAAAAGGGGAAGGGAAGGGAAGGT
>VZSF01006866.1:184492-196219 GCA_013398295.1 Chionis minor | reverse complement strand
GCTGCTGCTGCTGCTGCTGGCGGCCGCCACCCCCCGCCGCTGGGCCGCGCCGTCCCGCGCTGCCCGGCGCGACGAGAGGTGAGTGGGGCCGGGGGCTGCCGGGGGGCCGGCGCTCGCCGTTGCCCGCCGGTGCTGAGGCGCCCCGTCCCCGCCCTTCCCCGTCCCCCAGGTACCTGGCGCGGGTGGAGGATCTGACGGCCACCGACACCGAGGACTCGGCCCTCAGTTATGGGGTGGTCATTGACTGCGGGAGCAGCGGGTCCCGGGTCTTCGTCTACTTCTGGCCCCCGCACAACGGGAACCCCCACGACCTGCTGGACATCAAGCAGATGAGGGACCGGAGCAGCCGCCCCGTCGTCAAGAAAATTAAACCAGGTCGGTGCCACCGTTCGCCGCTCCCGGCGCCCCGGGACGGGCACAGCCACTACCGGTGGTGGGGCCGGGCTGGTTCACAGCCTCCTTCCCCCCGGGCAGGCATCTCCGTGGCTGCGGCGGCAGCTCCAGAGCAAGCCACGCCGTACCTGCGCCCTCTGCTTCAGTTCGCAGCGGCCCACGTCCCGGCTCAGAAGCACAAGGAGACTCCGTTGTACATCCTGTGCACGGCAGGCATGCGGCTGCTGCCCGAGGGGTGAGCTCGTCGGGCCTTGTCGGGGGGAGCCAGGGACCCGCTGGGACCCCACAGCCACACGAAGGGGAAAGGCGGCTACCGCATCTTGCACCTCATGGGAGAATTGGGAATCTTGTGGGGGGTGAGGGATTTGAGAAAGGAGTAAGCAGTGAGGGCTGCAGGAGGGTTTCAGCACGCTGGGAGGGAGCTGAGATGCTTTTTACTGAACTCTCAAACGCATAGATCTAGTTTCTCGTCTCCAAAGTACACTGGCTGCCGCAGCGGGGTCCGTGGGGCTGGATGTGGGGTGGATCGCAGCAGGATTCCCGCTGTCCCTTGGGCTTTCACAAGGGAGCGTCACTGGTGAAGGTCCCTCAGCATCTCGCCCTCTCCTGCGCTCTTGCAGGCAGCAAGCTGCAATCCTGGAGGACCTGGTGAGAAATGTACCCCTGGAGTTTGATTTCCTCTTCTCCAAATCACACGCAGAGGTCATCTCAGGGAAACAGGAAGGTAGGAGCCACGAGGAAGCACTGCTTGGTTCCCTTTTGTATGTTGCTGTAAGGACACTTTCTGTCTTGCGCAGGTGTCTATGCTTGGATCGGCATCAACTTTGTCCTGGGCCGGTTTGATCATGAGGATGGTGAGTCTGGCTGCTTGTAGAGCATCTAGGAGGGGCTGAGCAGAGCTCTGCTGGAGCTCGCTCTAGTGCTGGAGCAAAGAGCAAACTCCAGAGCAGGCAGCACCTGTCCCTCTGGCCAGGAAATGCCCGACTCCAGCCATGAAACTCTCCTGGACCTGGAGGAGCACCTGCCCCGGTCACAGGAAAAATTTCCTCTGTGAGGGGGGGCACCTGCAGCATTTTGGCAGAGGAACCAGGGAGAGAGGGTTTGTAGTAGTGTTCCTGTAGTGACTTCCAGTGATAGATGCTTTGTGGAATCTACAAAGCTGGGGGGGAGGAGGGGCCAGCCCCGGGCACCAGGACCCGCTGCCCTGCAAGTGATCCTCGGGGGCAGCTTGCAGGGGTGGAGGAGCCCCGTGAGGCTGCTCTCGGGGGGCTAACGGCACAAGGGAAGAGAAGCCACCCCAGGCCCTGCCCCTCGCTGACACGCTGCTGTGGGTTGCAGAGGAGGACGCGGTGGTCACTGTAGCGCTGGGGGACCAGGGAGAGTCCCTGGTTCGGAAACGAACAGTCGGGATCCTAGACATGGGGGGTGCCTCCCTGCAAATCGCCTACGAAGTACCCGACTCCGGAGCCTTCTCCTCACCACAGCAGGTGCGTATGTGGCTGTCTGGCTCTCAGAGAAGCCCCTGCCTTCCCTGGGTCACTGCTGATCATGGACCTCTCTGCGTCCCCAGGAGGAGGCTGCTAAGAGCTTGCTGGCAGAATTCAATCTGGGCTGTGACGTGCAGCACACTGGCCATGTGTACCGCGTCTATGTCAACACCTTCCTGGGCTTTGGTGGCAATTTTGCCCGGCAGCGCTACGAGGATCTTGTGCTGAACCAGACCTATGTGCACAACCGGTATTGCTGCCTCGCCTAGCGGTGCCTCTCGCTGGGGCATTGCGAAACGGGGTGCTGGTTCCTTCACGCTACCCACTCCCCATCGGGTTTGCCCCAAGAACCGCCCGTGGTGATAACAGCTCCCCACAGCCACGCTGGCAGCAGTAGATGCTGGGCTGGTGCACAGTGCACGGGCGCTGCCCTTCTCCGAGCCTGGCAGACGTTATCAGTGTCATGGCTCCCTGCCTTCCTCCTCCCTTCGCGGCAGGCAGTGGGGAGGCCCCTCTGGTGGCTTTTGGCTTTTCTAGCTTTGATTTTCCCTCTGTCTCCAGCACCAATTCACTCGGCACATTCTTTCATTGCATCCCCACCTCGAGCTGTCTATCTCCTGTCTCCCCTTCCCAGAGCGCTACGTGAAGCTGTTGCCAGAGGCGGAGAGGCTTGGTGCCCAGGTACTCCTGTGCCGGGAGCAAACCCTGCCTCCAGATCCCCGGGGGCTGCGCAGGGGTGCGGATCCCCGCGAGCTGGGTGGGGTGGCCGTGCCTTGTTGCACCCCGCAGGTGCTCGGGACACGTGGCCGCAGGTCAGCGTGACAAATTGGGCAAGTTTGGCTTCAGCAGGAGGTGGCAGGGCAGGTGCCAGCACCCTGGGGTATGAGGGGCCACAGCCTGGTCTGGTGTGGGGGGGTACCCAGGTCGGGGGCAGAGCTAGACGAGGCTTTTGGGGGCGGTCCAAGACCCCCCATGCAATTGCCTTCCCTTCCCGGTCTGTTTTCCAGCCTGCACAGCCAACGGACAGGGCTGAGCCCCGAGACGCCCTTCCTGGACCCCTGCCTGCCCGTGGGGCTGGAGGACACGGTGGCCAGGGGTGGCCAAACCCTGTACGTGCGGGGGCGAGGGGACTGGTCAGCCTGCGCGGAGCAGCTGCAGCCCCTCCTGGCTGGGTCCAACAGCAGCCAGGCCTCCCTGGTGGGGGCCTACAAAGCGCCCATCGACTTTGGCAACAGTGAGTTTTATGGCTTCTCTGAGTTCTTCTACTGCACGGAGGATGTGCTGCGCCTGGGGGGCCGCTACAGTGCCCCCACCTTCACCTCTGCAGCCCAGGTGGGTGCTGCCCCAGCCCAGGGGCCAAGGAGCTGCTGTTCCTGGGGCTGGAAGGGGGCGGGGGCCGATTCTCTGCTCTGAGCTCTGATTTCTCCGTTCCCCAGGAGTACTGCAGCCAGCGCTGGGAGGTGCTGACCCAGCGCTTCCGTGGTGGCCTCTACTCGGCGCATGCTGACCAGCACCGACTGAAGTAAGCAGCTTTTGTTGGGGGGCACCATGACTGGACCTCCTTGGGGGGCTTTTGCTGGGGTGAGGGGCCATGATGCAGGTGGCAGCGTCTGGCTGATGCTCCCATGTGCTGTGCCTGCAGGTATCAGTGCTTCAAATCAGCCTGGATGTATCAAGTCCTTCACCAGGGCTTCCACTTCCCCCTGGATTACCCCAGCCTGCGCACAGCCCAGCTGGTGTACGACCGGGAGGTGCAGTGGACGCTGGGAGCCATCCTCTACAAGACACGGTTTCTGCCACTCAGGTATGGTTGGGTCACTGATGGCATCACTCGGAGAAGGGTGGTTGGGGAGGAGCAGGAGTTACCGTACTGGGCGAGGGCTCTGTTGCCCTGGCAAGGGGAGCAGTGCTGGAGGACCCTGGTAGTATCCCATGGCATCTCATGGCCAGTCCTGACTCCTCTCCACAGGGATCTCCGGCAGGAGAGCAACCGGCAAGCACATGCCTCCTGGCTGCGCCTCTCTTTTGTCTACAACCACTATCTCTTCTTCGCCTGCATCCTGGTTGTAGCGCTGGCCATAGTCCTCTACCTCCTGCGGCTGCGCCGCATCCACCACCGGCAGCTGCGCTTGGCCCAGCTCACCCTGCTCTGGCTGGACAAGGTGGTGGTGCCGACGGGCCAGGGAAACGGGCCGTGACACCGGTGATACCCACCGTCCAGTTGCACCAGCAGAATCAGGACTGGCTGACGGCCTGGGCTCCGAGGGCTTGGACTCTTTCTTGAAGATCATCTCAGCTCTGCACTCCATCATCTCCACGTCAGAACCAGAACCTATGGGCCAAGGTGGCTACAGACACGAGAGCTTTCCTCTCTGCCTCACCCCAGTCCTAATCTTTGCATTCCTTGGCCTCTGGCCTTCACCCGCTCTGTGGTGAGAGCAAAGTCCTCTGCTGCGAGCAGCCTCAAGACTGCAGCCCTGGCAGGTCCCTCAGATAAGCAGGACACTATTGACGAGGCGGCCAACCCAGGGCTGTTGCCTGAAGGACCAGGCCACCCCATGACTCAGCCACTGGTTTGCAGAGCAAGCTGGTGAGGTGCTGTAGCTCATCACCCGGGGTGGCCTTTCTGCAGTCCCTTGAAACCCATAGGCTGGAGAACAGCAGTCACCAGTGAAGTTACTGCAGGAGCCAGGTGAGCCACGAGCTCCACTGAGCTGCTCAGCTCAGCCCCTCTCAGAGTATTCCTTAAGAGACATCCACGTTTTCCCCTCCTAGGACAATCCTCCCACAGTCATAGCCAATGCCTCAGGCTCAGCACTGAGGGCTCAGGGATTGGTTCCTAAGGCACCAAAGTGGGCTGCGTTCCCTGTCATACATTCCCTCCTGGGCACATCTGCCCCATGGTGTTCCATAAGTTAATCAGGCACTAGCATCAGGACCAGTGGTTCTCCCCGGCGAGCGCAGGCTGGGCCTGCCGCGGGGCAACCACCTCACTCCAGCCCAGCTCACTGCCCCAGGGCGGATCTGGGCTGCAACTCTGCACACAGGCACAAGCCTTCCTCCCCTGGGGCTGGAGCCCCCGATGAAGCTTAACACTTTTTACTTGAACTCGGTTGTTCCCATTCCTGTAGCAATAAACAAACCCCTTGAGCCATCCAGCACTGGTCTTGTTTTCTAGCAAACACCTCCCCAGCCGTGACAGCTCCGGGCTGGCAGCATGACTGGGGGCCAGCGTGCATCTGCACAGCATTGCTTCGTTCTGCCGCATTGGGACAATGGAGTTGCTTTCTCGACAGTAGATTTTCTCTGTGATCTCAGCAGGACAGCTGAGCTCACCTCCTGAGCGGGTAGCGGCAAGGGAAGTGCTGATCCAAACTGAACTGTTGGGATCCTTGGAGGCAGCATCCTTTGCTGCCCTCCTCCTAAGACAAGGAAGTTAAGCCTGCCTGCTCAAGAGTCCCCAGAAGCTGTCGCTCCCTGCTTTTTACCTAATTCCCAACCCCAGCCTAGGCAAGAGGCCACTAGGCTTCTCCAGCTGCTACACAGCCACGGAGACGGGCCCAGCACAGCTGCCTACCACCAGGGAGCTGGGCAGGTACCCAGTTCTCCCTCTAGCACATGTTGTTGCCTACCTGTGACCCTGGTCCCACAGGACGCATGCACAGGTGGCATCAAGGATAAAACTTTCCATGCACCAGTTTGCTGCCAACCTCCTGCTCAACAGCTGAGGATCCCAGGCTTGTTCTCCTGGTGCAAGAGCAGGCTTAGGGGGAAGGGAAGAAGTCTGAATAAAGCCAAGACTGTTCCTCAGCCTCAAAGCAGCAAGTGACTCTGCCTCCAGCATCACTTACTAGAAAAAGGATTTATTTCCACAACACAAATTTAACAAACACAGACAAATAAATAAATGCAGATAAGTTATCTGATAAATAAGGGGAAACCTAAAACACAATGCCCTGCTCAGTTCTAAGGACCTGTACACAGGTTGGGGTGGTGTTGGTACCTAGACACTACTGCAGGATGCTTACTGCTGAGATGGGAGGAGACACAGCACCACTTTAACCCCCTCCAGCAGTCTGCCAAGCAGCAGAACCTTCTTGCCCTGCACCCCAGTAGCTCCCTCATCACACCCACAGGGGGCTGCATGCTCCTCCAGGGTCAGCCCTCCCTTCTCAAACCCACAACCAGAATCTGTCTTTGCAAGGACCACCCGCACCGCAGGGGACTGACCATACAACAGAGGATGCAATGGGCTCCTGCCCTCTCACGCAGCGGGGCAGCTGGTGCCTGAAATGACCGGGGATGCAGTGACTAGTTGGGCAGTTTGGGCTACGAGCAGGGGTTTCACTTGGGGTTCTAGGGCTGAGCACACCGCAGGGAGCAGGGCGAGCACTGCCGGGACAGGATCTGCTGGCACTACACACAGATCTCTCTCAGGACAGTGCTCAGCGTCAGTGACTGGAGCACCCAGCCAGACCAGAGGATCTCTCCCTGGTAGTGTGGCTGCTCCCGGGGCCAGAATTACCAGGCCCTCATCCCAGTCAGTAGCGCCGCCTGCCGTGCTCAGGGGCCCAGCCATCATTGGTCCGGGTTGCAGTGCTCAGGGTATGCTGGGGCTGCGGATCCAGCCTCTGTCCCAGCACCTCTGGGCGCTGTCTGGTACGGGAAGGTAGAGGCTGGAACAGCAGCAAGAGCTGGGGGAGGGAGAAAGGAGAAGTTAGCACCAAACTGCACCCATGAGGGAGCCCCCACAAATTTAGGGAACCACAGGCTCTGGGGGAGCGCTCAGTTTGCTCAGGCCTGGCGCAGAGGCAGCAGGCCCATGCTGAGACCAGCTCACCACAGCCACAGCGCACAGAAGCCAAAGCATCTCCCACCCAGCAAGGGCCAGGCTGCAGCTCCCTCCCCAGCCTGACACAGGCAGACAAGCGGGGACACCTCTGCCACCCCAGCCCTCTGCCCACTCACAGCAACGATTTTGGGGAGGGGCGTCTCTTCGGGTGCTGGCTCCCAGGGACTGCTCACTCCCAGAGGAAGCGCACGTACCAGATGGTCTCGTTCTTCAGCTGTGGCCCGAAGAGGGGGTTGGCCTGGGCCAGGATGGCGATGAGCCAGCTGCAAAGGGACCAACCCTGCCATCAGCCCCGGTAGAACGGGGACAGACACCAGGCTCCCGGGATGCTGCCGCCTCAAGAGGCTGGCAGAGGGGCTGCTGCCACGGGAGGCGAAGTGCCCGGGAGGGAGGCAGGCCGCAGCCCGGGGGCCGCCCCATTCATCCGCGGGCAGGAGGCCGGGCAGCAGCCAGCAGGCCCGGCGCAGCCACACGGAGGATGGGGGAAGGACGGCATCGGGGCCTGGTTCGCGGTACTCACAAGAGGTAGCAGCACACGGCGGTGGTGACCAGCATGGTGATGATCACCCTGCGGAGACACCGGCGTTAGGACGGTGAGGCCCGGTCCCGCACCCCCCGACCACGCCATCCCTCCGAGCCCCCCACTCACCCGCGGTNNGGGCGTGCGCCGGGCCGCCGCCAAGGGGCGCCAGAAGCAGCGCGCCCGCCCGCCCCTCCCCGCTGCGGCTCGGCCTGGCCCCCCCGCCCGCCGCCGCCGGGGCTCCCCGCTTCCCCCCTCACCTCGCTCCGGACCGGAGGCACCCAGCCAGACACCAGTCGCTCCGTAAAAACTCCTTTATGTTACAAAATTCGCGTTCACGCCCGCCGCCGCCTCCTCCCTGCGCGCGGCCCGGCTGGGAGCACGTCCCCTCCCCACTCCCGGGGGTCTCTCTGCCGCCCCCGGGGCCAGCGGCGCACCTTCCCCGGGAGGGCTCTCCCGCTCGCCCTCCGCCGGATTACTTGGGGACCCGCCGGAGCTCGTTCATGAGCCAGAGTGCCGTGCTGAGCAGCGCAAGGGAGCCCGACTGGTGCGTGGCGGCCAGAGGCGTGGGGACGTAGAGCAGCAGGGTGCTGATGCCCAGGGCCACCTGCCAGGAAGGGAGAAGGGGTCAGAGCGCCTGCGGATGCAGCGTTGATGGCACCGAGCGTGGTGTGGAAAGGCCCACGGACGCAGCTGGACTCCCCACCCCCAAATTCAGCCCGTGCGCGCAGCATGGTGAGGCCCTGGGTCCGGGCAGCTCCACCTCTCAGCTGCAGGCTCCTGGGGCCAGCACAGATCCAAGCCGGGGACAATTCTGTCTTGCGACCGTGCTGCAAAGGACTAGAGGGAGAAAAGAAACAGAAAGAAAAAAAAGAAAAAAAAAAAGATAGTACCTGCATGCAAGCCACTGCCAATAAAGAAGTGACTGCCATCCTGGTCCTGCGAGGGAGTGGGATCTTCCGTGAGAAGAGGTACAGTGCTGTGACAGCCGTGAACGAGGCAATTCCCTGCAGAAAGGATGAGGAACAACCATGCTTCAAGAAAAGTTCAAAGGAAACCAGTGACGCGGCCTCTGGCTGCACCTTCCACGCAGTTAAAAAAACTCTGAGCAATCTTTAACTGTAGGAACGTGTTAACGGCCATGACCCGGAGTTCCCACGGCCACCAGGTTAACAGTGCTGAAATTTAACTAAAGTTACAGAGTTCCATTTTTCTCCCAATTAATGCTTTACTTTCCACTAGCCTTTCCTCGCTTCTCCAAGTCATTAGGGCTTACTTCTGCCCTCTTCTGCCCCCATCTGTCACCTCTGACAACTAAAGGTGGAAGCTGTTGTCTGGGGAACTGATCTCATTTTCACCCCCCAGCTGTAGTTCACCAGCGCGGCCTGGCCGTGCAGGTCATCCCTGGGGATTCCTCTTCCATGTCACTTCATCTTTTTAGTCTTAGCGATGGCTTAGTCCACAGCAGTGCCAGCAGTGGTGCTGAATACCTGGATCGCTCTGACTGGCTGAGGTATTTTCACAGGGTGCTACTGGTGTAAAGCAAGTTCAGCATCGCTGGAGGAAGCATTCGATATCAGCATCTCCCAGTTTTATTTCACACAACTTTCCCAGACATTTCAGCGAGGGACTACCTTAGTCTGTAGCTCATGTTGCGGAAAAGGAGACAAAGAAACAAAGTCTGTAACTTGTGCAGGAGGAAGACATCCCTAAGGAAGGACACCACACTGAAAATAACTAAGAGTGCTAAACTTCCTCTTTCTGCAGAAGCAAATTGGTAACACGCTCTGAGGACCCCCGGACACGCTGGGTGTCACTCCAGCTGATGGAACCACAGCCCGAAGAGGACAGCTGGGCTGCAAGAGGAAACTGAGAAGCAGCGCAGACGTAGCAGGAAGATGGCACTTACCAAGATCCTGTGATCAAACTGTACAGTTGTAGGATTTTCAAAGATATTTCTCAGCACGGGGGAGAAGGCAAGGAGATCATCTGGGATCCAGCGCTCCCCCATTTTGGGGAAGGAATTGTACACAAGGCCAGCATCCAGCCCCGCCACAAAGGCACCTGCAATTCCGGAGCAGAAAATGAGACTACCGGAGTAGGCACAGGCGGCACTCCAGGTTGCACAGCTCTAACTCAAGAGCTCAGCTTGATCCTGAATTTCTTTCAGAACCATACACAGGGAGCACAGAGCAATAGGCAGGCTGGAAGGCGCATCTCCACCTGCTCAGGAAAGACCAGCAAGGAAAGTTCTCCACTGTCAGCTCCCTGACAGCAGTAAGGCTTTCCCAGTGAAGATGACGGGGTCGCTCAATGTCCCTGCCAGACCAGAAGGAAAACAAGGCAGAGAGGAACGAGCCACCGATGGGACAGTAGTAAGAAACACTCTTACCTGAAAGAGCAGTAAGAAAAATGAGAGCTGTAGTGCCGTGAGCAAATTGCCTCAAGCGAAGGAGCTGATGAGTCTCTGGTAACTGTAAAATAAAAAAATAATAATAAAAAAAGAATCAAGGCAAAGCATTTCCAGCACTGTTTGCAGCAGGTAAGAAAAACCTTCACTGCATATACACAGGCCAGGGGGTTGGCTTGTGTTTTTTTACAGGAGGAATCCAGAGGCCACCATGCAGTGCAGTCACACTTCAGTGGGTCCTCAAAACCACAACTAATTGTGTCCAACCCTGTGCAGAAACTGAAGTGGCCACTAGACAGTTCCTGGCACAAAACATTTAGCCCAGCCAGACGCACCCCTGCCTGAGGCTTGCACGAACTCTAAGACTAATCACTTTTTGAGCGGAACAGCGTGAGTCAAAGGAAGTGTTCCATAACCGAGAAGGTTACAGAAAGGGTATTTTGTAACGTGTCATTAGATCAGAGTCAGGAACAGAGAATAAAACAGGAGCATAATCACCCGTCACACCCTTTCCTCACCCTTCACATCACACCCCCAACCCTTTGAGTGGACATGATCCTGTGCTTTCGCCTCCCGACACATCGCTCCGTACCTTGTGTCGTGGAAGCAGCAAAGACAGCCCCGTCCACAGGCTAGCAGAGTACAGAACCAGTGCGGAGCCAAGGTGTGCTGCGAGACGGTACTGACTGACCCGAGGAATGTCGTAAGAGTCGGGCTTCTCTTCCAGCCCGCTCTTCACCATGTACCATCCCAGCAGCCCCTGATGAAAACAGGAGAGGGGTTAGAGCCAGGCAGGGCAGCAGCGACTGCTAAAACCAGATAAACATTAGGGACAAAGCAACTTGTTTCCTCCATCTCCAACCAGCCGTCAGCACCAACACCCCCCCAAAGCTTTCACAAATCCCCCTGTCTCAGCTACACTCCATCAGAAGCCAGTCCCAGCAGACGCCACCACTAATCCGTGTGGCTACAGAGCTCGCTCACCTGGAAGCAGACCAGCCCGCAGAGCGCAAGAACGCAGCCCTTCATGGGACGGCTGAGCCAGCCCTTCCTCCAGAAGTAGGCCGCGGGCAGAATGTAGGCCAGACCAACAACGCGGCCCCACATACGGTGCGAATACTCCATGTACCAAATGAACTTGAACTCTGTCAGCGTCATGTCATGATTCAGGCTGTTAAAGACAGTAAAACAAAGAACCATTCCACATGATGGAGCAGTCCTGTGCCATAAATCCCACAACAAGTGATCACCTTCCCCAGAGAAAGGAAGTGAGAGCGAAGGGGCCACCGTCAGACAGGCTTTATGTGCCTTGCTGGTGACGTTAGAAAATATTTCCATTCTCCCAAGAGCTCCTCGAGCAGCCAAACCCACCCTCCTTCCACTTTTGTGCACTCACATTTTAAACTCCGGGAACTGCTGGTACTTTCGGAACTCAGCTTCCCACTCCTGCTGCGTCCTCGGGGGTTTCATCTCCTTCACCAGGTGCCAGTCAACCATAGAAAGGCCCGATTCTGTCAGCCTAGGAGCAGACGGAGACACCAGCGGGCACAACTCACTCCCTGCCAGTATGGAAATCCACTGAACTGAAGCGAGAGCTCTGGTTGCTCCGGACAGCCCTTAAACTCCCGGCTAGAAACAGGATGGAGATCAGGGAGTCTGGGAGTGATCAACAGGCCCACAATTACCCACACCGAGCGGGAGGAAGCTATTCCCAGCTGGCAGCAACGCCCAGCAGGCAGCGTCTCTCTGGTACCCCCAGCCCCACCCACAATGTCCCATCACAGCCAGGGAGGAGGGAAGACAGGAGAGGGGTTTCCACAAGCAAGCTCGGGACGGGGCCCGGGCCCGGGGGGCAGCCCGAACAGGGCACCAGAGGGCAATGGGCACCGGAGGGCGGCGGGGACGGCCGCCTCCGCACGGCCTCGACCCGAGCCACTCCAAGGGCCACACGGCCGCGGGGCGCCGCGCTCACCTGGTGACGCCGCCCAGCACCACGGCACCGGCCACGGCGCCGCTGCAGGCCAGCAGCCATCGCCCCACGGCGGGCGGCGCGGCGGGGGCGGCG
>VZSF01006866.1:147769-184047 GCA_013398295.1 Chionis minor | reverse complement strand
GCCGCGCCCGGGTCCCCCTCCTCACCCTCCCCTGGGCTGGGTCTCCCTTCCGGCGCGGCGGGGGGGGTCAGCCGTCCCAGCGCCCCCTCCCGAGCGCCTTCCTGCCGGTGCCCCCTCCCGCCAGCGCGGCTCCCCCCCGGCCCGCGTCCCCCTCCCCACTGCTCGGATCGCTGCCTCAGTCCCTGCTGATCCTCCGGCAAGTGTTTGCTGCTCGCCATGGAATCGTCTAGGTCGGAAGGGAGACCTTAGAGCAGCCTTCCAGTATGTGAAGGGGGCCTCCAAGAAAGCTGGAGAAGAACTTTTTACAAGGGCACGTAGTGATAAAATGTTTTAAACTGGAAGAGAGTAGATTTAGGTTAGATCTCAGGAAGAAATTTTTCACTCTGAGGGCAGTGCGGCACTGGAACAGGTTGCCCAGGGAAGCTGTGGATGCCTCATCCCTGGATGTGTTCAGGGCCAGGTTGGATGGGGCATTGAGCAACCGGGTCTCGCGGGAGGTGTCCCTGCCCATGATGGGGGAGGTTGGAACTAGACGATCTTTGAGGTCCCCTCCAACCTAAACCATTCTCTTCTATGACCTTTAAGATCATGGAGTCCAGCCATTAACCTAACACTGCCAAGCCCAAGCTCCCAGGTTCTAGTATTGCCTTGCCTTCCCCTGTGGCTGGAGCTGCTGTGGCTGGGTGCTGAGCTGCCTCTCTCCTTCCTCCCCACCCAGGACTCCTGCAGGTGGTGAAGCAATGTGTGAGAGTCCCTGTGTTCGTGATGATCCGACCTCGCGGTGGAGATTTCCTCTACTCGGACCGTGAGGTGGAAGTGATGAAAGCCGATATCCGCCTTGCCAAGCTGCACGGGGCTGACGGGCTGGTGTTTGGGGCTCTCACTGAGGATGGGCGCATTGATACAGAGCTCTGCACAGCGCTGCTGGGTAAGAGTGTCTCCAGTCAGAAACGCTGTGCTGAGCTCTGTGCTGTCTCTGTGCTGTGGCTGGGGGTGGGACTTGGGCGTTGCTCTGTCCAGTGCTGTAGAAAGAACTGCAGGGTGCTTTGGTCCGCGTGTCTTGTCTGTGACCTTGCCATCTTTCTCCCAGCTGTGACACACTGAATAGGTAAGATGCTTTGCAAACCAAGGGCCACTGCGCTAAGCAGTTCACACAGAGTTTGAGGCCAGGTCGAAGAGGGACAGAGGCATAGGTGAGCCGCTTTGGGGAGCACCAGGTTATTAAACTGTTGCGTTCTCTCCTTTTTTCATTTTCTTTGCCCTTTATTCTTTTCCTTACATCCCTACTACAGGTGTCTAGGATATGTCTTTTCTAAACTTTGGCCTTGGGGGTAGCTGGCAGTTCATCTTTGTTTTTTCCTGTGACACACCCAGTGAGAAAAGATAACAAGAAAGAGAAGTGGAACCATTTAAAAGGCTATTGAAGCTGCAGTGGGAAATTGTTAGTCCAGGCCTCTAACACATATAGAGAAAGAGAATTTGCTCCCACATCTCTTCTGTGAGTTACAACCAAAGCTAAAGAGGGCTGAGCCTTTCCCTGGTGATGTGATGCTGAGGTTCCCATGTGAAAGTGAATGTGCTGTAGGGCGTGCAGCAAAAGAGAGGAGTCTTGCCAGGATTGGCCTCCACTAGAGCAATGAGGTGCTCTGCTGGAACTAGTGTTTCCAGGGTAGGAGGCAGTTGGGATTTCTTTTCATAGAAATAAGTAAAAAAACCTGGGCTCACCCATGCCCAGTAAATAGAACACCACTGGTGAAGTTTGTCGTGGTCTGAGAGTAGAAATTGTAGATAGTGAAAGAAACCACACAAATCAGCTCTCCCACTTTAGGCCCTTTGGTCCTCTGGTCCTCTGCAGGACCAAAGAGCACTGGTCCCTGGTCCCATCCCTTCCCCAGGTAGAGGAGACAACTTTCCTGCTTCCTTCCTGCAGAGGAGGTGAGAATGAGGGTTCTGCATGATCCAGAGGAGATGAGGGACTTTGGTGTTACTCATAAAAACAAAGGTTTGCTTTTTCCTTAAAGGGCAGAAGAACTCTTCCCCACCAAAGAGCCTGGCCAAAGAGCAGCAGCTGCATTGTTCCCAGCAAGTACTGGGAGTTTAGGAGTGAGCTCCCCAGGAATGGCCTGAAGCATTTGCCTTCTTTCTTCTCATGTGAATTTCTGGTTCTAGCACAAGGAACTCTCTGTGCCAGCCCTGACTGACCATATGTCTTCTTATTGCAGCGGTGTGCCGCCCCCTGCCTGTCACATTTCACCGAGGTGAGTCGCGTGGTGCAGTGTTCCTGGCAGAGACCCCACTGCCAGCAGAAAGTGGGGCTGGGAAGGAGCTGAGCGTAATGTACTGTGGTCGTTCTTTGGAGGGGGGAAAGCTCTGCATGCTGTGCCAGAGCAGGCTGTGGCTGTGCTGTTCCCCTGGGAGGTGAGAGGTCCAGGGGGTCCAGGCCTGGGGGCTGTGTCACTGCCCTGTGTGGGGAGGAGGTGTCTGAGGAGCTGAGCATGGTGGCTCTGCCACTGCTGCGAGGGCAACGTTATAGTCCAGAGCTGTGGCTCCCTGTGGGGGCAGCCAGCTGTGAGAAGGATGCTTCCTGTCATCGTCTCCTGGCTCCTGAGCTGGGTGAGGGACAGGGCTTGAGCACGATGAGCTGAGTGATTTCTGAGCAGTTCTGTTGATCTCTCAGCCTTCGATATGGTGCACGACCCTGTGGTGGCACTGGAGACCCTGATTTCTCTGGGGTTTGAGCGGGTGTTGACGAGTGGCTGTGACAGCTCAGCGCTGGAAGGATTGTCCTTAATTAAGAGGCTTGCGGAGCAGGTAAGTGATCCCTGTGCTCACCTGAGTTACCGTGGCTGCTTCCTGGAGGCAGCTCCTTTATGGTAGCCCCCATTTGTGTAAGCGAACTTCTGTCCAGGAGCGCTTGCTCTTCTCATCTGGCTTGACCTTAATCTGTTTTCCCAAGTCCATGTGGTCTGGGCGAAGACTGGTTGGGTTGTTCCTGCCCACAGCCTGGGAGGAGGGCAGTAAGAGTTGGTTTCAGCAGCTGATGTAATTAGCCCATGTAAACGGCAAAGTGAGGTCCCTGCTGGGGCCTCTCAGTTTCTGTTAGGAAAATGCAACAGACATACCTGAGAGGTGAGATAGAGAGGTAGGAGGAAATGGTGACAAGTTGTCTTAGCTGTAACTGCAAAGTCTTTTCCACTTTTCCTCGTGAAGCATGAATAGTACAAAAAATATGAGTAAGAGTACACGAATCATAAGCCATGGTGACATCCATGAGCTTACTGAAGGCGCTGCTTGTAAGGTTTCTTTGCCGCCCCACGGGTGGACATGTGGATGTAGTGCTGAGCAATACCACTAACACATTCTTCTTCTTCCAGGCAAAGGGCAGAATTGTCGTGGTGCCAGGTAATGTGGTTTTTTTGTCATCTGCAACAGGTCCTGTAGTCCCCAGCTCCCGCTTCCTACCCTGTCGCCCTGGGATGTGCTGCCTGATCTGACTTTTTGAGCCAGGTCCCCAGGAGGAGGAGCTCCTGCCCTGGTGCGAGCAAAGGCCGTGCAGCCAGCTGGGGATGGCAGAGCCCTGCAGCTGCTGCTCACCGCAGGGTTTGGGGGCAGCTCTAGGTCTGTGGGAGAATACGAGCCAAGGCTTCTTCCATCTCTTTTCGCATGCCCGGGTCTCCGTTGTCCCAAGGGATATCTTTTCACCTCTGAGTAGATGGCTTTTGTCCCTTAGGGGATAGGTTCTGGGGCGATGTCAGGTCTGGGACAGTGGCATCTGAGCTGTATGTGACACAGGGATTCTTCCCACCAGGGGGTGGCATCACAGAGCGCAACCTGCAGAGGATTCTGGAAGGCTCCACTGCTTCGGAGTTTCACTGCTCTGCTCGTTCCGCCCGAGACTCAGGAATGAAGTTCAGGTAACTGATTATTTATTTTTTATTTTTTAGCAAAACTGTACAAGGGAAAAGCTGGATTGATGCGAGCATGGGTTTGTAAAACAGGCGTAAATTTCAAACAGCTTTCTGGGTGCTAATTGTGCTCTCATGGTTGGAATCATGATGCCTGGCTCTGCATTCTGCAGCGTATGAATCCAGCAGTGCTCATCATCTGGACACGAGCTCCACACGTAACTGGATCCTTGGGGCATTTCTGCTGCTGCTGGTGGCCTAGGGCTTGTGAGTGCGTTTGTGTGGCACTTAGGAAGGCAGGTTCCGGTGTAGTGGCCTTAGACCTTGCACACTGGAGTCTGTAGGATTTGGGAGGCCAGTGGGATGTGCCTCTGAGGAATGGTTTACATTTGTCTGTAGGTCTGCAGTAGGTTTCTGTTGATGCTGTTGTTTCTTGCCTTTGGATTATTATTCTTTCTGTTACTGCCTCATCTTTGGTCTGGGTGGCACCAGCAGCTTCTCTGGCCACTCCTGAGAGCAGGGGACAGAGTGTGTCTCGCTCGTCTGTATCACTTGCACATAGTAACCAGTTCTTTTCCTGACAGAAATCCGAACGTTGCCATGGGAGCGTCCTTCTCTGCCCCTGAGTACTCCATAAAGGTGGCAGATGTGGCCAAAGTGAGGACCCTGAACGCGATCGCCAAGAACATTCTGTAGTGGAAGGCACCGTGCTGGGACAAGAGCATTGAGACTCCAGGGTCTTCCCCGCCACATGGACAGATGGGTACCGCTTCCGTCCTCAGGCTGCAGAGGATGTGAACTGGGTGACGAAGCCTGACATCTCTTCCCTTGGCTTCCCTTGAATGACCAGTCCCTGGCCTGGAAACTTAGGTTGGCCATTTTAAATAAAAGGACTCATTCCCAGATGTTGCGGCAACAAGCTGTTTGGCAGTATTTTGGAGGAAGGGAGCTGAGCAAGTAGGGGAACCGAATTGTGTAGCACTGCATGTGATTGTCAAATAAACACTGCAGCTGCCCCCCTTTTGCTGTGCCATTTTTTTTTAATTTATTTTTATTTTACAGGCAAGACTCTGATGTGTTGCATAGCATGTCAAGCCCCTGCTGCACCAAAGGCAAAAACAATCACATCCAGAATGCCAGGAAAGGGGACATCATAGCCATAGCTGGAAAACCAGGCCTGCTGTGGTCAGCCGGTAGGATAGCTGGGGATTAGAGATGCAGCAGCTGCTTGGTAGAGAGAAGCACACATAAGCTGCTTATTGATACATGGCGGTGATGAACACATTAATTTCTAATGGGAAGGAGCTTTTAACTGACTGACTGATGAGGTAAGGTAGTTGTGAGGCATCCTGGGCCTGTGGGATGGGCACATGGTGAGGTTCCTTGGGGAGGACGAAGTGTTTTTTCACAGGGAGTTTCTAGGTCTTTTTCCTAAAATGAAGCACAAAGCACCTCCTTGTTCTCCAGGCAGTGCTTGGGGCAATGTGTCTGTTGGGTTACTGCTGCCTAGTCAGAATTGAAGCCTTAGATTCATTTCAGTTTCCCTGCAAAATACCCAACAAAAGATCTGAATGGTGTCAGAGTGGTCCATTAAAAGAGTAGAGACCCAGAGATAAAACACTTTTATTCTTGCTGCCTACTCTTCTCTAGGAGATCCACAAAGCTGAAGAGAGTCACCTGACAGCAGAGATCGCAGACCTTCTTTGGAAGCAAAAAACAGGGTTCAAATTTGTCTCTCCCTCTTGGCAATAGTGTACAGCCTGTGAGGGTGTACAGGAAAATGCAGTATTTGACAAGGTGGCAGCACCTTTGGTTGCC
This sequence comes from Chionis minor, assembly GCA_013398295.1. Classification (NCBI taxonomy): domain Eukaryota; kingdom Metazoa; phylum Chordata; class Aves; order Charadriiformes; family Chionidae; genus Chionis; species Chionis minor. The sequence continues at coordinate 178,324 of VZSF01006866.1, read as the reverse complement.
TTAAACAGAATCAGGTCTTTGAAAACCTATAACCAAGACTAACTACACATCTTCAGCTCAAAGAGCGCATCTGCCTTTTCACATGGATCCCTCGGAGGTATCGGAGCTATTGGTGTCTCCCAAAACACACCTCAGGAATGTATGTGGCTCTTGACGTTGGAGCTGGGAAGGGAATGGCTGCTTTGTGCTGGTGTCAGAGCCAGCTTCAGCACTAACAGGTACGCAGGCAGCAGGAAGGATCCAAGCTCAGAAGAAATAATGATTAAATTTGTGGCTATGGTCAATACAGTTCACAACACCTGATTTAAGAGTTCATGGCTTAAGTTCATCTCAAGTTGTGAGATTTCATGAGTCATGGTGGTAATTAAGATAGCAAAATTAACATGAATGTTCTGCTGACAGAGCTTCTCCAGCATCATAAACACAGAGTTTGGTTCATTCCTTTTGTGTAAAGTGTTTTTGTTTGTGTTTTATTAAAAAAGTAACAAAGGCTTTTGAACTCATGTGGAGTTACAGCATAACGAGCATAACGCAACAAACCCTTCAGAAACAGATGAGCAGTGAGGGCTGGACTGATTTGCAGACTGCATTGCAGAAGCCTCTGTCCTGGGCCAGACCCTGTGTGAGACAGGCATGAAGCAACGCCCAATTTTGAAAAATTAGGTACTGAGATGGTGGACAACAGATGGGTAAAGGCAGAGGAGCATGGGGAAATGGTGTGGTATGGTTGGCCAAAGAGATCTTGCCACTTTGATTAGCTTGATTTCAGTGAGCGTTTTCTGGGTATTACAGTGAAGGAAGCTTTCTGGAAGGAGCAGAAGGACAGTGAGGTGGCTTTGTGGATTTTTAGGAGTGTGCCCCAGGTTTGAGGGTGGAGAAAGTGGTGTGCTTGCTTTGAGCATTAAAGGCAGCTGACATCCCATGCTGAGCAAAGCACTTCAGCTCTGAATGTGAAACCAAAGATGGGGTGAGGATGGGCTGTGACATGTACCGAAACCCAAGACAAGCGACGGGACAAAGCATTAAATAAGAAGGTGTCAAGTGCTCCCCGTGGCAGCAGTGTTCCAGGTGGGTATGAGCAAGGCCAGAGGACGCCTGTGCCAGCGAGTGGAAAGGAGAATCAGGAGTGTACCCTGGATGGAGAAGGGCTGAGGGAGTGACTGCTCCATTCACTCGTTTCTTATCCATTGCATCAGATTGCTGCTCTCATCAGCAGTGTATTGCTTCTGGCCTGGAGGACCCAGCACTGGGGGTAGCTTTATTTACAAAAACAAGTGGATTTAATCAGACAAGCCAATAATAATTAACCAATGAGCTGGACATTGAACCTTCCTCTGCTATTGATGGTGAGGGGGTTGTTCCTGAGCAATTACTCATTGTGTCACCCTTGACTTACGAGTTATCTACTAACTCCACGAACAATGAGACAGCAGAATCCTTGCAGTCACCCTGCTTTCCCCTTTTACCTACTGCACCCCCAGAGCACACATGATAAAGCAAATTCAGTTTCAGCCTTAGAGTAGCACCATGCCTACCTGCCCCCACACCTCCACCTCTCTAAGCAGCTGGGTGATGGTTTAGTGGCAGTTGTCCTCCTCAGGAACGGTCCTCTGGCTGTCTCAGATGTTTGGAGTTGCCTTAGAATGAAGATTCAAAGTATCTTTTAGGTTTTGTGGTCAGTCAGCTGCTGTAACGTGCAGGCAATGCAGAGGTGTGGGAAGGTGAGAAGGAAATGGAATTGCTGGGAAAGTCTCCAGGCTCTGCAGGCCAGAAGTAGTTGGTAAAAGGAACCTGGATCCTGGGGACTCGGAAAGACCGCTCCAGCGTGTGCTCAGCTCAGCTGCCAGATGCTGCAAGGTCCCAGGCCTGCAGCACGGCTGGTGTCCCAGTCTCCTTGCTGGGTGGTGCATGAGAAAAAGGGTACTGTTGTCTTTGTCTCCCGAGGGACCAACCTTTGCTGGACTTCTTGGCAGCATTCAGCAGGCTCGTTCAGGCAGAGAAGGCCTGTTGCACCAAAGTAGGTTGTCTTTAGTGGGTCCATACAAGCTTGTCTCTACTGGTGTGTGCTGGTGAAGGCTGTGGTTTCTGGCGATGGCTGTGGTATCCTGCAGTGACTGTCACAGTGTCTTCCCTGCATCTTCCCTTTCATCTCTTTCTTGGGCCTGCCTTTCCTCCCTTCCCCAGAGCACATGCAGTGTACAAAGCCTTTTGGTCATTGCTTTGGTCTGTGGCGTTGTGCAATAGGACGAAGTTAACAATTAACTGCGTGTCATCAGGGATTTTGTCCTAACACTATTTGAGGGTGTGTGGGGACTTTTGTCCCAAGCATCCACCCAGGACTCTCACAACCAGGCAGCACGAGGGGAAGGAGCTGCCATCTCTTCTCGCCTGAGCCATGTCGGCAGCCCTGGATGAGTTCTGTGGCTCTGTCTTTTGGGTGAGTGGCTGCATCACCCCCATCACCTGTTCTTGGCATAGGATGCCCAGTGGAAAGGGAGAGCGGTAGATCCCAAGGCTCACAGCGTGTTCAGCCAGTGGGACCCAACTGCCAGCGCTCGGCTGAGGTTCAGGTACTTATCCAGGGCTGCCATGGCACTCAGCGCTGTGCACTGCCGGGGTGGCGACCACGAGACAACGATGCCAATGGCAGTTCCCTGGGTGAGCCCTGTCCTATTTTAGCCCTGCAGCCCAGCTGGGAACACAGGACACCCTGCATGGACCTCTCGGAGAACAATTTGGGTCCAGCCACTGCAGCTGGCTTGGCTCCAGCAAGGGGTGGTTGTGGGGGAAGCCCTCCCAGGTTCAGGTGGATAGATGGGTAGGGGGACGTCACTTGGACCTTGGATGAGCGCTGTGAAATGCCCAGCCAGGAAGGTGGGTGTTGAGGAAGGGGTTGCAATAGTGGGGAGCAGGGTGGGCAGGAGCGATAGGAGTGCTGGCTCTGAGAGTCGAGCCATCCCGAGTGACTTGGCTGTCTGTCCTTGCTACCCCCAGAATGCCTCCTACCTCACTCGTCCAGATGCTGACCTGCCCACATGCTTCCAGCAGACTGTGCTGGTCTGGGTCCCCCTTGGCTTCTTCTGGGTTTTGGGTCCATGGCAGCTCTTGCCCATGTGCAGATCCGGAGCCAAGAAATCATCTGTCACCAAACTCTACATCATCAAACAGGTAGAGTGGGGCTGAGGGGCAACAGAGGGTAGGATGGAGCAGCGTGGCACAGAGAGGTGGTGAGTGGAAAGCCTCTGGGCTGGAGTCAGGTGCGGGATGGAGGGATGAGAAGTGTAGGAGAGAAGGACCAATGGGCTAGGGCACCATCTGGGACAGAAACGTAAAGTAGGGCCCTGGACGAGGCACATCTCAGCCAGAGGGGATAACAGGGCTGGGATGCACTGGGAGGGAGAGCTGAGGTGTGTACTGGGGCCTTTCATCTTGTGGGTTGTTATCCTCCAAACTTAAAATGATGTCAGTGCTCCTGTGGAAGTGCTGCTGCTTCACAGGGCCCTGGAAAGCTCTCCTGGGCCAGGTTTGGGTTCGAAAGGGTGTAACATTTTATGGGGGATGGTGCTTTTCTGCCTGACTGTGTTGTCTCCCATCGGTTCCCAGTGCTCATGATGAGCTGGGTTTCCCCTCACGGCTGCTCCCCTCTCCCTGCAGGTGCTGGCTACCTTGCTGGTGCTGACGGCAGTGGCTGAGTTGGCCCTGGCGTTTGTAGAGGACACAGAGCAGAACCCCCTGCCAGCTGTCCAGTACACAAACCCGAGCCTGTACATCGCCACCTGGGTAAGGGATCACCTGACAAATGTGTTGTGTGACACCAAAGAGACGGGGTGTGAGACCACAGGGCCAAGCAGCAGAAAACTTCCCCTAGCACAGAGATCAGCTGGAAGCTGTGTCCACGAGGGACATGTAGCCTGGAAGATGGGTAGGGACTAGCCCTGAACATGCGTGGGTGGTGCACAAGGGCAGTAGGTGGAGGGCAGGTGTCTCCATCCTTTTATCCTTAAAGCTGTGGTAGATACTACGTCCGTGAGTATAGCTGAGCCTTCTGGCAGAAGCCTTAGTAGCAGCAGTATGGGTCTCACAGGACTGATTGCACAGCGTGAACATCAGACCATGGCTTGCTGCTCTGATGTCTCACAGCTTCCCATGGGTTGCTGCTCAGTTTTGTGTGAAGAGTTGAGAAGCGCCACAGGATACCCAGGCAGAGGAGAAAGCTGAGAACATAGGGGCTATTAGCTGGATAGAAGTTGTAGATATCTTGTATGAGATGCGGGATATCCTGACAGTCTTATCAAAGCCATAACACTCGGGAGCTACACTTAAAAGCAAAAGTAATACCACTGTTTGCTGTCCTTCATATTTTGTTGTGTCATTCAGTTTCATGTGCAGAGTTCATGTGAGGTTGTAAGCCAAGCAGATTGCCCAGAGAGGCTGCACTGCTGGGTCTCTGATCTGGCTTTAATTTCAGGTCTGGAGGCAATATGCAGGAGTCAGGGTGTGACTCCTCACAGCTGGGCGTATCTGAGAATCTGGGGTGAGAACAGCTAAAAAGAGAAATAGTGCCCTGCTGTAATGTTAGGGTGTCTTCAGACCTTGTTTTTCCTATGAGGAGCCTGATCTTCCTGAAATAAACCTTTGCCCTATGCAATTAAGTCTGAAGCTTATGTAGGGTTGGCAGCAACCTCAGGCACTGGGAGCTCATTGTCTTCAAGGCAGAGAATCCCAGCAGCTCACATGTGCTGGCATCCCAGGACACATGCTCCGAAGCCACATTTAGAGCCCAGAGCTAGTCCTGCAGCCTTAACTGAAACTTTGCCTGGTTTTCCTTCCCCCAGCTCCTGGTCCTGCTGATCCATGATGCGCGACGCTTCTGCTTGTGCAGAGACTCAGGGATACTTTTCTGCTTCTGGACGTTGTCCCTGCTCTGTGGGATATTGTCATTCCAGTCACTGGTCCGGAAAGCCCTACAGGTTGGCTTTGGTTGGAAACGGTTCTTCTCCATGGTCTTGTTCTGTCCCCAAAGAAAATCCCTTCAGACTTTGTCTCTTGACAATCTCTCAGTGGTATCACTGAGGTCCCAGCTGCCCTAGGGACCTTGGGGACCCAGAAGAGGCATGAGAAGGAATTGCTCTTTGAATTAATCCTGTCTCTTTGTGCAGGCATAAGCTCTCCAGGACCAGTTTCTCCCCTTACAGACTTATGGGAGGAGGTCAGGGAGAAGCAGGGAGGGGTGGCAAAGGAAAGCTGAGCCAGAACCCGGAGCGAGTTTTGCACTGCCTGTTTGGGCTCAGCCGTGTTCACTGTCCTGAGGGCGCATCTTGTCTCTGAGGGCCAAGTGGCCTTGAGACAAGCCCCAGCAGTCACCCTGGCCTCTCCATTCCTGCAGGCACCAATCTCTGACGTGCCACGGTTTGTCCTTTTCTTCATCTCCTATGGGCTCCAGCTGCTGCTCTTCCTTGTCTCAGGCTTCTCAGACATCACCCCAGAAACAAAGGAAATCGCAAAGAAGGTGTGAGGAGCATGCGGGATTGGGCTTGGGGTACCACATCCCAGCTGGCGTTGTGTGGGACAGTGTGGGCTCCATGCAGGGATTCCTCCTGGCCCATGTGGGAGGGCAGGTCTGGGGACTTCAGCAAGGGGCTCAGAGAAAGCTGAAGCCTGCAGCCGGGGGTGTCTGCATGTGTGTCCAAGGCGGGGGGCTGCTTCTGGCTGTGAGATGGGGTTCCTGGGGCAGGAGCCTGGATGGTTTGAAACCTCTGGTGTTCCTCGATGGCTGTAGGTGCTGAGTCAACTCTTGTCAACACTATCCCTCAGCATCAATGATCTGTTGGTACCCACTTTGCTTTGTACCCTAGAACCCCGAGGTGACAGCCTCTTTCCTGAGCTCCATCACCTTTGAATGGTACACCAGGTGAGCTGGGTTCTGTGGGAGGCTGGGCTGGTGAAATGTGGGGGTGCTTCAGGGCTGGGCTGGTGCTGTTTCGGGAAGCCTGCAGCACAGGCTGCTTGGAGTTAGTCACGAGCGGCACCACATTTGGTGCAGTCTGTGCTGCCTGAGCTCAGGGCCAAGCTGACTGTGAAGGCTCTGCATTTGCAGCCAGGACTCTCCGGCAAGTGTAGTGTTGGAGACTTTCTGAGGGGAGGTTTCTCTGCTCCACAGCACAGTCTTCAAGGGCTATCGCAAGCCCTTGGAGATAGAGGATGTCTGGGATCTGAAAAGTAAAGACAAGACGCAGGCTATTTACGCTGTTTTGGAGAAAAACATGAAGACTGCGGTGAGGGAGGCCCAAGCAGAACTGGAAAAACGTAAACGCAAGAAAAGACGCTGGGAAGGTGACTCGGACCATGGGAACAACATGAGCAAGGCCCAGAGCCAAGACGTCCTAGTGCTGGTAAATCCCTTCCCACTCCTGGCCTTGCGTGGGACTGAGAGATCCAGGTCCAGCCTTGGGGAGTAGGGTCACCTCACCTTCCTGCAGCCCCCTTTGCTGGGTTTTGCCCCTCTTTGATTCTGCAGGGCCATAGGCAAGGATGGGAGAACCCCTGACAAGGTCTTCCCTGTCCTCAGTAGATCCCCGTGTTTTGAGAGACCAAGAAAGTCTCCATCCTTCTGTCCTACAGAAGGCTGGGAACCACTCTCAAGTCTGCAGTACAAGCAGCTCCCTCTCTCTGTCTTTCCCTAACCCCGTTACCTCCTAGCAACAAGGTCAGAGTGAGCATCACACTATGATCACCCCTGGCCTCAGATTCTTCCTGAGGAGCCTGATTTCTGCCCTGCTGTGTTCAGGCTGGTCTGGGGTTTGCAACTGCTGTCTTTAGAGCATCTGCACAAGAGAGGTGTTAGTTAGTATTGGGGGTGTAGGACATGAGCAGAGATCAGCATGAGGTTTGGGGGCTATGGCACCGCCCTGGAAGCATCTTTCCAGGTGCAAGGAGCCTGCACAACCAGCTCCTTTACTTCTGTGTGGGCTCTTCTCTAGGAGGAGAAGCAGCCGAAGAGAAAGAAGAAGGGGAAAAAAGAGGACTCTGGCCCTCACAAGGATTACCCCAGGGGCTGGTTGATAAAAACCCTGTGCAAGACCTTCTGGCAGAACCTTGTGCTATCAGTGGCTTTCAAGCTGGTGCATGATGGACTTGTGTTTGTCAGCCCTCAGCTCCTGAAGTGAGTCTTTTCTCTCTGTCCCTGTCCCTGCCTGACCTGTCCTCGCTTTGCACCCAGCCCCACCACCTCCCTATGTGCACTGCATCCCACACCACCAGCTCCATATGTGTACCTTTCCCAGCCACACACCCTGAGGAATTTTTGTGACCTCACCGAAGGTGTGAGAATGTGTCAGGTGACAGTTTAATGAAGAACTGATCTCAGCTGGCTGCCAGCTCTTATGGGTGATTCCTTGCTCCCTGCTCCCTACATCCTTTGTTACGCAGTCCTGCTCCCTCCCTGGAGACAGTCCTAGCTCCTCTTTGGGGCCCTTCATGAATCAGTCCAGCTCAGCCCAGCAGGACCTGCCCCATTTATTTTGCAGAGCTGCACAGTCTCTGTGGATGGTCTGACACAAGTGACCCGCCGCTGTACGTGAAATACAGTGTCCCTGGGGGGGGTGGGGGTCTGCAGCTTGCCGAGTGTCGAGCCCGCTGTCTGGGCAGGGTGTCTGTCACTACTCTTGTGAGGATGTTCCCCCCCTTCCCCTGAGAGCATCCTGCCTGCGTCTGTCTCAGCAGGGTGGGGGTCTCATGGACCACTCTGCTCTCCAGGCTGCTCATCGCCTTTGTGTCAGACGAGGACTCCTTCGCCTGGCAAGGCTACCTGTACGCCATCCTGCTCTTCCTGACGGCGGTGATTCAGTCCCTCTGCCTGCAGCAGTACTTCAGCTTGTGCTTCCAGCTTGGCACAAATGTGCGTGCCAGTCTCATCGCTGCCATCTACAAGAAGGTTAGTATGGCCCTGTCATCACCCCCATTAGTTTCCTCCAAGCTGAGCTAGGGATACGAGCATCCCTTGCCTGCCCCATCAACCTGGGGGGAGTGGGGTGTATGCCCTTTACTTCCCAGGAAGGTACAGGGAGAGCTTGGCTTGTGGGACATCCACACAGCGCTGGGGACACTGTGGGTGCTAGTTCTGCCTGGGACCTGGGTGCTGCAGCCGTGTGTTTGACAGCTACCACGGTTGAGGGAGGCTTCTCTTCAGAGCAGTGCGACACCTTGGGCAGCTACCACTGAGATTCCTGCGCGGGGATGTGTTTCTTTGCCCCCAGCATCCAGTGGCTCCCAGTGTGCAGGCAGTGATGACAGCACCTGTGGCCAGCAGAGAGGCACCAGGAGCAAACCCAGGAGCAGTTTCAGCCTGGCCTGCTGATTCCCTGCTCTGTGCCATGCTGCCGGCAGCGGGCTGCTCCCAGAGCAGCTTGTGGTGACTGTGCTTTCTCTCTCCAGGCACTCACCATGTCCAGCACTACCCGCAAGGAGTCCACCGTGGGAGAAACTGTGAATCTGATGTCAGCTGATGCCCAGAGGTTCATGGACATGTCCAACTTCATTCACCAGCTGTGGTCATCCCCCCTGCAAATTATCCTGTCCATTGTCTTCCTCTGGGGAGAGCTAGGCCCCTCTGTCCTGGCTGGCATTGCGGTCATGGTGCTGCTTATCCCCATAAATGGGTTGCTGGTCGCCAAGGCCAAAACCATCCAGGTTAGTGGTGGGTGCAAGATCCTCCCTGGCTTCCCACTCCTGAGGCCCACTGTTGCTCACCTCACTCATTTTCAGCACTCCCCTACTCTTCCCTGTTATGCTGGGGATCCTTCTCAGCTTAGGAAGTTCATCTGACTTGGGCTGGGGGTGTCTTCAGCCTTGAGCTATGAGCTGATCAGCTGCGACGAGCAGGAGACAGGCCAGTCCTGTTCTACCATCACAGCTGAACTTGAACAGGGCTGAGCGCAGCCTCGAGTACCGAAAGTGAGATATTACCAACCATAAAATAGAGCTCTAGCTTCTACCTGACAACAGGGTGCTGTTTTCCCCAGGTTGTCCAGAGCCCCAGGGAGCCAAGGTCCAGCTTTGTGGGATGGCTTCTCTGGGCTCTGGAGCCCACCCTTCCTTTCCCTGGGTGAGCTGCTGTCTGGTTTAGGTGACCTCTGGCTCTTCTGTTTGGTAGGTGAAGAACATGAAGAACAAGGATGAACGTATGAAAATAATGAGTGAAATCCTCAATGGGATTAAGGTGAGCAGTGGAGTGGAGACCCCTGGGCAGCTGCTGCACCCCTCTTCTTGGTGCACTGTACCTGGAGGCAGCATGCCTGTATAACCCTACAGCACCAGCATTAGAGTATAGTTTGGGGCCCCCGTGTCTCGGGTAGCCAAGCCTCAGTCTCTGCAATTCCTTTGGCTTCCTCACCTTTTGAAAGGTTGGCTGAGGAGGAGCTCTGGGTACTTGGAACAAGGCTTGGGAGCCAAGAGAGGGTTTTCTGGGGGTTTCCTGGATGGCTGTGGTGGTAAGCAGGCTGCCGTGGTGGCAGAGGGGCTGGCAGTGACCTGTAAGCAGAGGATGATGGAGTGGGAATGCTGGGGGAAGTGCTGTGAGCCATAGGGCAGGACAGGAGAGGGGAGATGTAGTGGCTAAACAGGCCTCTGAGCAAGCCAGGAGCTGGCCACCAGCAAGCTGAGTGTGGAGGTGAGGTCCCTCCTCCATGAGGCCATGAGGCCAGCACGCTCTCACCCTGGTCGTGCCACAGATCCTGAAGCTTTTTGCCTGGGAGCCTTCATTTGAGAAGCGAATCAACAATATCCGGGCACGTGAGCTCAAGAACTTGTTGAACTTCAGTCACCTGCAGTCAGCCTCTATCTTCGTGTTCACATGTGCCCCCTTCCTGGTGAGTGCCAGTGGGTTTGGGGAGGGCTGCACCTTCGTGAGAGATGGGGCTGGGCTGTGTCCAAGGGGATGGGAAATGTTGGGAGCCTTGGCTGGAGTGCTTCTGCAATGAGGAAGGGGCTGGCTGACACGTGCCTGGGATGCGGAGCGTGGTCCTGGCTGCTGGCAGGAGAGCTGTGGTAGAAAGGGGTCCCATCAGAGTTGCGAGACTGGGCCCAAAGGAGAAGGGAAGCAGGAAAGGAACAGGTCCCCAGCAGGAAGGTACTGCTGAGGCCTTAGGGGAGCATGAGGGGCTGGGCTGCACTCAACCACGCTGATGGTGGCTTTCCCTGCTGTCTGTCCTAGGTCTCCTTGGCCAGCTTTGCTGTCTATGTGCTGGTGGATGAGAACAACATCCTGGACGCGCAGAAGGCCTTTACTGCCATCTCCCTTTTCAACGTGCTGCGCTTCCCCATGGCCATGCTGCCCTTGGTCCTCTCTTCCGCGGTGCAGGTCAGTGCTCACGTAGGGCAGGGGGTGAGGGGACATCTCATGGTACCTCTGCTCAAACCAGCACGTGGGGCTCAGGTGTGTGATGGACCTGGCTCTTGGACCCCCAGGCAGGGGTCAGCGCACCGGGCTCTGCTGGCAGTGGGGTGGGACAGGACTCGCACACGTGGCGCAGGCTTGGGGCTCAGAGGTTGGGGCTGGTGCTTGGGTGGGGGCTGTGTGTACGGGGTGCTCTGCTTAAGGGCAGTGCTCTGCTAGCCCACCCAGCTGTGCCCCATGCCCACATGCCGTCCTCTTTCTGCCACGGCAGACCAACGTGTCGACTGCGAGGCTGGAGCGCTACCTGGGCGGAGAAGACCTGGACACCTCAGCTATCCACCATGACCCCATTGCAGGTAGGTGAACCTCCAGGTTAGACCCTGTGGGTCACAGGCTGGCCCGACCTGGGGCTTTCCAGCCCTGAGGGATGGTTCTCTGCTGACAGGCAGCGCTGTGCGTTTCTCGGAGGCCACGTTTGCCTGGGAGCAGGACAGCAACGCTGTGATAAAAGAGTGAGTGCTGTGTGCCATGTTGGGGGCAGACGGGTGGGGAGAAGGAGTCTTTCCATGTCATCAGTGGGGATGGTGGTACCGCTAGATCCGAATGCCCCAGGGATGCTGCTCTGTGCTGGCCCCGTGCAGGAGCTGGTGGGTGACCTTGCAGTGCTGCTTCCTCAGCCCTCCTGTCTTTCCAGCGTCACCCTGGACATCCCACCTGGGAGCCTGGTGGCTGTGGTGGGGGCTGTGGGCTCGGGCAAATCTTCGCTGGTGTCAGCCATGCTGGGGGAGATGGAGCATATCAAGGGTCACATCAACATCCAGGTGAGGGGAGCCGGTGGGCACAGGGGGCTGTGGGGCTGCCGGGGAGCTCAGTGGGGAGGCAGCAGGGCAGGACTGGTACTGGAGTGGTGGCTCAGGGCAAGGACCGGCTGCAGGAGATGGCAGTGTTCCTGTGCCTCTCTTTCCAGGGCTCGCTGGCCTACGTCCCCCAGCAGGCCTGGATCCAGAACGCCACGCTGAAAGACAACATCCTTTTTGGGTCAGAACTGGATGAAGCCAGGTATCAGCAGGTCATCAAGGCCTGTGCCCTCCTTCCAGACCTGGAACTGCTGCCTGCAGGTGACCAGACAGAGATTGGAGAGAAGGTATCAGCCCCGGGCACTGTGGGCTTCCCGTAGCGCCGGCAGCAGAGGACAGAGCTGTTGCCCCATGCCAGCCCAGGGCTCAGAGAGGTCCCTTCCCCCCCAGGGCATCAACCTGAGCGGGGGCCAGAAGCAGCGAGTCAGCCTGGCCCGGGCAGTGTACAGCAACGCAGACATCTACGTGCTGGACGACCCCTTGTCTGCCGTGGATGCTCACGTTGGCAAGTACCTCTTCGACCACGTGCTGGGGCCAAAAGGGCTGCTGCAAAAGAAGGTGAGCACCCGTGCCCTCCTACCCACCACCCGGCCAGGTTCACTGGCACTGGGACAGTGTTGACCGCTCTGAGGTTGCTTGCTTGGGACAGAGAGGGGTCTTGTGGCTTTCATGTGGGGCTGCAGCAGGCAGGAGAGGCCTCATGCGTCCCCAGAGGGGTCCCCCGTGTCCCCGTTGCCTGGCAGTGATAAGCAGAGAGGTCCCCAAGTTGGGGATGGAGAGCCTGCAGGTGCATGGCTGGGGGCGAGGGGTGCTCTGATGCTCACTACCCTGCAACCACTTTGTTGCAGACGCGGATCTTGGTGACGCACAGTATCAGTTTCCTGCCCCAGGCTGATAACATCGTGGTGCTGGTGGCAGGAGCAGTGTCTGAGCACGGCTCCTACAGCAGCCTGCTTGCAAACAGGGGGGCCTTTGCCCAGTTCCTGAACTTGTATGGCAGCAAGGAGGAGGATGCTTCAGAGAAAAATACTGCAGGTACTGGGAACACAACGGGGCTGCTGCAGTTAGAAGAGCCACGCGTGTTTCTTGGGGTCATGAAAAACCCAGTATTTGATTCATCAGTCTGTCCTGGCTCTATCCAGCCCAGGCCCTAGCGGTGGCTGATGTGAATCCATCCCAGCTTCTGGCAATCAGCAGCACAGGGATTTTCTGCCTAAGATTTGCACCCAGACATTGTGTTGAAGAGCCAGCAAAGAGCCTGTCTGATTTTTTCACTTCTTTTTTAGTTCACGGGTCCCATAACCTTATGTGGCAACAGGCCCCACACCTTAGTGATGCTGGAGTGAGAAAGATGCTTTGTTTTATTCCAAACATGCTGTTGGATAACATTTCATCTTTATCATGTCCTTCAGTGCTATGTGGAAGAGCGGTATCAGGTCAGGTGGATGCTCAGCCTGCCTGGGCTCAGCCCAGTTGTCCACCTGGAGCTTGGCTATTCCCAGTCCATCCCTCACATGACCCATCTCCACCTGCTCAAAGAGATGCTCCTGAACTGGAATGATGTGACCTACCAGATCTTGCACCTACTAAACTAGCACAAATCTCTGCTTGAGGTCCCACCAGTGGTACTGGGATAAGTCAGCAGCAGGGGCTGCCTCCATGCAGGCCTTTAGCCCTATGTCCCCTGTCAGTTCTCCCTCCAGCAAAATGGATTTCTTCCTCCTCCTGCTGTACTGGGCTTGCAGCAGGGTTGGAGAAGGTGTGATGTGTGGTGGTAGGACACTGCCTGGGCCTGGGGTGCAGGGTGGACGTGAGTGCAGCAGATGTGTGGGGCATGGGATCTGCTCTCTCCTCAGTGCCTGACCCTATCTTCCCTCATCCCTGTGCTTGTAGCTGTTGCTTTAGCTGGGGGTGAAGAGCAGGGAGATGAAGACATTGAGCCTTGCATGGAGGAGGGCCCTGATGATGTGGTGACCATGACCCTGAAGCGAGAGGCCAGTATCCGTCAGAGAGAGTTCAGTCGCAGGTGGGGACTTGACCTGAGCTCTCAGCTCTTTCCCCTGGCCCCTGCAGCGCTCCCTCAGAGCTGGAGGTCTGGGGGCTTCACTGGGGGGATTCCTGCGGAGAAGGGGTCTGGGAGCCTCCGTACCGGCTCCTTCCATCAGCTGGGCTGGGTCAGAGGAGCAGCTGAGCCTGGCTGTACTCACATTAGCATGTCACAGCCTTACTCTGTGGTCTTCCCTGAAACTCTTGCCACTGACTGGTTCTGCTTTTGGGGACAAGGGCTATGTTTTCACAGCTGCAAATGCCTAGAGTTTCCACAGGACTCATTCAAAGCTGCCCCAGTTATGACATTATTTCCCAGAGGGCTCCAGCACTGGAGTCCCAGTGCAGCATGGGGATGGACCCCCAGGAGATAAGGACCCATCCAGCATCCTGCGACTAACACTGCCCATCACCTCCCTGCAGCCTTAGTAAAAGCAGCACCAATTCCTGGAAGAAGGCCCAAGAGGAGGCCCCCAAGAAGGTGAAGGGCCAGCAACTGATCGAGAAAGAAACTGTGGAAACTGGCAAGGTGAGGAGGATGGATGGTGTGGGCAGCGTGCTGCCCTGGCTCGGTGCTACAAGATTCTGATTGTGGCTCAGAGAAGCCAGTGCTGGAGTTCTGTGGCCCCATTGCAGCCGAGAGACATTGAAGGAGACAGAGCTACCTGGGCCTGGTGGGCAAGGTGGTGGAGGGGAGCACTGTGGGCAGCAAGGTGGGAGTCCCAAGGTTGTGCTGGGTGTCACTGGACACGGTTTGTTGGGCAGCAGTGATGGGCTGAATTGGTCCACAGGTGAAGTTCTCCATGTACCTGCGGTACCTGCGCGCTGTTGGCTTGTGGTATTCTTTCTGGGTTGCCGTGGGCTATGTTGGACAGTATGTCGCCTTCGTGGGGACCAACCTGTGGCTCAGTGCCTGGACTGATGATGCGCAGCACTACCTGAACCAGACCTATCCTGTGGAGCAGCGAGACCTGCGGATCGGTGTCTTTGGGGCGCTGGGGGTGTCACAAGGTGAGTGTAGGAGCGCAGGGGACCCTGCTTGCCTCAGCTGTGTGGTCCAGAAGGGATACAGCTTGCAAGGCCCGCAGCCAGCTGTGCAGCAAGGAGCAAGGGGTCCAGCGTTGTGTCCACCTGCCTGCTGCTGCCTTCCCTCCTGCTCCTGGCTCAGCTGGGGACAGATAGCAGTGCGAAGCCAACATAAAGTGCCCCAAGAAGTCTACGTTACTCCCTTAGGTTGAAGATCACTGTCCTTAACCAGCCTGGAGATAGTGCCAGGGCCCAAGGCTTTCCAAAAGGGTTAATGTTCTTCCCTTTGGAGGGACACAGTTAGTGGGGCTTCCCAAGAAGGTGGGATGCAGGGCTATCACAGTGGCTCTCTGCAGTGGTGCTAGCTTGGAGCTGCTTGATGTGTCCCTTGACCCAAAGGGTGCCTGAGGCCATTGTCACACATGAGCTGGTGCTGACCGCCCTGTGCTCTCCTTGCAGCTCTCTTCCTGCTCTTTGCAACCATCTTGTCTGCTCATGGTGCCATGCGAGCCTCCCGGGTTATGCATCAACAACTTCTCAGCAACATCCTGCGTGTGCCCATGAGCTTTTTTGACACGACCCCGACTGGCCGCATTGTGAATAGGTTTGCCAAGGTAAGAGAACAGCCCCAACGTGGAGAAGGTGTTTGTTCCGGTAGGTCTGGAGAGTGTTGGGTGGTGGCACAACGCTGTTGCTGTTCAGCACTGCACAGATGAACCCAGATCAGGGCCTGGAATGGACCAGAAGGGCATGGTGGATGTGAGGCTGACTGTGAGGCAAACCACATCCTGGGGCTATACTAGGAGAAGAGTGGCCACCAGATCACAGTAAGCTATTATCTCCTGTCCTCAGTGCTAGGGAGGCCACACCTGAATACTGTGTCCTGTTTTGGGGCCACCTGGTCAAGAGGGATGTGAAGAAACTGAAGAGGGTCCAGAGTAGATTACCAAGAGAGGCAGAAGCCCAGAGCTCATGTCCCGTAGTGAGTTGTCCTTCTGGTTGTGGACTCTCAGCAAAATATAGTCTTTGCTATGTAAATGGGACTCATAAAACAAAGAGAAAATGAGAAAGGAGGGAGAATACAGACAGGTAGTTTCAAGCGTGCAGCAACATCTTCCTTTGGTGACATCTCTTGATTTTTGGGAATAAAACCCTCTCTTGAGATCAAGCCTATGGGCCTGCTAGGTTTACTCTGAGATGAGGGAGTATGTGGTGCCCAGCTAGGAGAGGGATGATGACGAACTGGAGACCTGGGTGCACGTGCATGGACCTGGGGTCAGCCCTGTCCCTCTTTCTGCCTCAATTCCTCCCCCTGCATCCTGGGTCCAGATGAAGATGCAGTTCCCAAAACTGGTCTGTAGTACAGGAGAATATTATAGAAAGCTGCTCTGTTAAATCAGCTATTCCCAAGCTAAGAGTGGTGGCCTTAAATGGGGTTGTGACCCTGACACCAATTCAGTGTCACCTGATATTTTTGCAAGTGTTACCACATGAGTGTGTAGTAACCCCATTTTGTGGGGAGCCTTTGGGCTTGTTCCTCTCTCTGGGGTCACTAACAGCTTCTCCCCTCTTCTTTCTATGCTCCAGGACATCTTCACGATAGATGAGACCATTCCCATGTCCTTCCGCAGCTGGCTCACCTGTTTCATGGCCATCATTAGCACTTTGCTCATGATATCCCTGGCCACCCCATTCTTTGCTCTCATTATCATTCCCTTGAGCATCTTCTACTATTTTGTGCTGGTGAGTAACCGGGGCTTGAGAGAAGCTTCTGCCCTGCTTAGAGCAGTATCTTTGTCACTGCTGGGCTTTGTGTTGGTAACCAAGCTGTGTCCCTCATTTCAGCGCTTCTATGTCTCCACATCACGCCAGCTCCGGCGGCTGGACTCTGTAACTAGGTCTCCCATCTACTCCCACTTTGGTGAGACAGTGTCAGGCCTTTCTGTGATCCGGGCCTATGGGCACCAAGAGCGGTTCCTGCAGCAAAATGAGAGCACCATGGACATCAATCAGAAAACTGTTTACTCCTGGATAATCTCAAATAGGTGAGTTTTACTCCTGACTCCACAGTGCAGCCTGCAGCACCTCTGCCCAGGGGTGTCTGGGTCCTGAGGGAGGTCCCTGAGATGCTGCAGTCTTCCCTCTTGAACTCAGGACTGAGAGTCTGTGTAGGAACTGGAGGAACATGGGATAGGGACACCATCTGTGGGAAGGAGATATTTTAGGGCGGTTTTGAAAGCCAGACTGTGGCCCTCTACAAAGTGCCCAGAGCCTGGGCAGGGTGATCTGCGCTGCCAAGGGCTGAGATGCTCTTGGTGGGTTCTGGTAAGAGGCTGATCCTCCAGGCCAGGGGGGAGTGCGATGGGAGCGCTGTCTGGTGTTGATGTGGTACTGGTTGATGCTTTGGGTGTGGTGAGGGTGTGCAGTTGGGGCTCCTCTGATACATGGCATTACTGGCACAGGAGGTGACCTGTGAGACCCAGGGACTGACAGATGAAATGAACCCGCTGGCAGAATTGGCCACAAATCACATGTTGTGTAGGTGCAGGTACCACGTGTACAGCACTGGGCTCAGGGCTGGGTGCACAGGGATGCTGGGGGGGTGCTGGTCTTACTGGTGGCCTCTGTGCTGGGTGCAGGCAGATGCCTCTCCCACCACCGCTCAGCCGTCCTCTCCCGGTGCAGGTGGCTGGCCATCCGTCTGGAGTTTGTTGGGAGCCTGGTGGTCTTCTTCTCTGCACTTCTAGCAGTGATTTCAAAGGGCACTTTGGAGGGCGGCATCGTGGGTCTGTCGGTCTCCTCTGCCCTCAACGTGAGTCAATGAAAGCTTTTTCTTATTCCAGGCCAGGGCTGTTCCTGGGAGCTCTGGGCTGGCTGCAGGATGCTGCCCTGCCTCCAGCTCTGATCTATGGAGAGGGGATTGGCTGGGGTGTCCCATCACCTGGGGAGCTGCTATGGTGCCAGGGGAGCACATACCCCTGCGTGAGGGGGATACTTGCTGCCGTGGGGAGGACCATGTTCCTGCCTGGACCAGAGATCCTGCAGCGAAGCTTTTGAAGGGCTGGGAAAGAGGGCTGCAGCTGGGGAGCAGAGAGATAGGGGCCAGGCCAAGGAGGCTCGTGCCCAAGATGAAACCCTGAGCTAAGGTGGGAGGTGGTTGTTCCTGGATCCCAATGAGCTCTGCATCCTCTGGACTCTGTCCCGCAGGTGACCCAGACACTGAACTGGTTGGTGCGGACCTCGTCGGAGCTGGAGACAAACATTGTGGCTGTTGAGCGGGTACATGAGTACACAAAGGTGAAGAACGAGGTGAGGAGACCAGGGTCCAGGCAAACAGCTGCTGCACAGCTTGGTGCCAGCTAACATCGCAGGGTGCAAAGCCCTAATGCTCCTGTGCCCACAGGCTCCATGGGTGACAGAAAAGCGTCCACCCCGTGGCTGGCCCAGCAAAGGCGAGATCCAGTTCATTGACTACAAAGTTCGTTACCGACCTGAACTGGAGCTGGTTCTTCAGGGGATCACCTGCAACATTGGGAGCACCGAGAAGGTGAGGCCCTCTCCGCCTCTGCCCTCAATACTCCCTTTCTGTAGTGACATAGTGTGAAAGTTGTTTCTGTCCTCTCAGCTCCAGGCTGCGGGCTGGGGAGGGATGGTGACAGGACATGGTTCCTGGGGACTCGAACAGCAGCGCAGGGACCAAAGGAGACAGTCTGGGAGATGGTGGTTGCAGATGCAGGGCAGAAAGGCCCACCAGATGAAGATAGAGAGCACCTGCCCCGTTTTCTTTGACCCTGCCAGCTGGCCTAAATAGCTGCTTCCACAGGTTGGGGTTGTGGGCCGGACTGGAGCTGGAAAGTCCTCCCTCACCAACTGCCTCTTCCGGGTGCTGGAGGCCGCTGGAGGGTCGATCATCATCGATGAGGTGGATATCGCGACGATCGGCCTCCACGACCTGCGCCAGAACCTCACCATCATCCCCCAGGTGAGGCCACCCCAGCTTCCCGTGTCCCACAACTCTGTGACCTCCCCAGGCTCTGTGCCCTGGGTGACTCATTGCCCTTGGTGCAGCCCTGGGAGCTGCGGGGAGCCCAAGGGTCTGTGAGCGCTGCCATCATCACCTCCCCTGCCCAGCTGCAGGCAGCGGAGTGGGGCAGCATGTGGCCAAACTCGGGGGCCTGGAGCCATGCCACGGCTGAAAACGGTGCTGTCCCTGGCAGGACCCGGTGCTCTTTACTGGCACCCTGCGGATGAACCTGGACCCCTTTGACCAGTACACAGACGAGGAGGTCTGGAAGGCCCTTGAGCTGGCCCACCTGAAGACATATGTGCAAGCCCTGCCCGAGGGGCTGCTGCATCTTGTGAGCGAGGGAGGGGAGAACCTGAGGTGAGTGGAGGAGCGGAGGCACACCCAGCTCTCCTCCCTTCCCTGGTACAGGGAACAGCCTGGAACAGCAGCCTCCAGCCGAGTGGCTCTCCAGGGATGGGGACACGTAAGCTTCTGGGAGCGAAGGTGGGAGAAAATGGTCCAGGATTCAGTGCTGTCAGGGAGCCAGCGTGAGCCAACCCTTCCGTGGTGTCCCAGAGAGCAGGATGGGGAAGGACGTGGTGCTCAGGGTGGCAGATGACCAGCAGCTGGGGCAAGGCCAGGGAGGGCTGAGCAGGCACGGTGTTGGGGTTAGGGCCGTGTGCGGCACTAGGCTTGCAGAAGCCATGCTGGTGTTGACCTAGTAACTCATGTTCCCCACCTCATCCCAGTGTTGGGCAGCGGCAGCTCGTGTGCCTGGCCCGGGCCCTTCTCCGCAAAGCCAAGATCCTCATCCTTGACGAAGCAACTGCAGCTGTAGATCTGGAAACTGATAATTTAATCCAGACAACAATCCAGAGCGAGTTTGCCAACTGCACCGTCCTTACCATTGCCCACCGCCTTCACACCATCATGGACAGCAACAGGTAATGTGGGGCAAGGGGAATGGGGCTCTGGGCTCCTAGAATGGGCCGAGAGGTGGATGCAGTGGCTGGGACAGCTGTACAGAGCTTCTAGGAGAGTAGAACAGAGGGAGGGGAAGGATGGCCATGCAGTAGTTACGCCTCTGTGTGGAGAGTTGTTTTTTTGGGATCCTTCTTTACAGCAACAGGCCACAGAGGAGTTGTTGACACCTTTGTGTGTCGACCCACCAGTATGGGGAGGAGAGGTGTGCCCTCGCCTCTGTGCTGAGAGGTGAACCACCTAACACGGCTGGAGGAGGAGTGAGGGTTGGTGGGGCTGTAGTGCTGGTGCCAGCAGTGCTGTCAGCTTGGATTCCAGGACCTCAGGCCTTCTTGTTCCCTGCTGCCAGGGTGATGGTGCTGCAGGCCGGGAGGATTGTGGAATATGACAGCCCTGAGGAGCTTCTTAAGAAGCAGGGAGCCTTCTCCGCCATGGCAAAGGACGCTGGCATCACAAATGTAGAAAGCACTGCGCTGTAGGTGGAGCGGAGCAGCGTGCAGGTGTGCGCGTTGGCAGCTCCTGCCCGCTGGCATTCACCAAGCAGTCACCGGTGTCTCCCTGCAGCTGGGCTGCCCAGGAATTTGTCTCTCTGCAGCTGGGAAGCAGAGAGAGTGGCTTCTCTGGCTGTCAGGGAGAGCGATCTGGACTTGAACGAGTTGTTAACCTCACTACCGCACCCTGCCTGCTGTGCACAGACGGTCTGGAGCTGCATAATTTATTCCAGTATACAGGGGAAAATTTACCTGTCAGGCAGGTAAATTGGCCCCCTGGGGGGTCTTAGTTTTTGTACTTCATGCCAGGGGAACCTGGCTGAGAAATGCTCTAGCACTACGGAATTAAATTTAGTTTGATCTAAGACTGAATGTTGTAATTTATTTACTTTTTAAAACTGTTTCTAGTCTTCCAACTAAAAGTTTGACTTTAAAGCATGCTAAATAAGCCTCGGTTTACCTTTAAACCTGGCTAGTGTTTGGGGGAAGTTGGTAACACAGGTTAAGCACACACACATGGGTAGGTAGTCCTAATCGAGTGGCACAGCTACACCCAGGCATGGACACTGCTCTCTGGCTGTGGAGGAGCCAGGGCCCACCTGCCTTCCCTATGGCTACAGCTCCCTTTGATTGTAGCGCAAATAAATGCGGCAGTCCCTGGGATGGATTTTGGGCTGTGGCTCCAGACTACAAACCTGAGTGGTGGAGACAAGCTGGAGAGGTGCAGGCACACGTGCATGCTACGCTGACACGCACACATGTAATACTCACAAAACATGGTGGTTACTGGTGACAAACTCTTGACCCTTCTTTTTTTCTTGGGCATGAAAGCCAGGTGCAGCAGCACTGACCTCAGCTGCTGCCGCCTACCCACTCGCAGAGCAAACTCCTTCACCCCAGCTGGTGGCAGGAGACACAAGCCACCAGCAGCCCCACCTGAGTCACGTAACACACATCAGGGAGGAGAGGGCAGTGCAATCACTTAATCTTAATGAAGAACTTTTCCATGAGGGTTTCCTGAGCTGCAGCGGGCACAACCACCAAGGCAGAAACCTGCTGGGCTCCAGCAAAAGGCAAATGGTTTTCCTGGCCCTACAGGGTCTGCATGAAGTCTGTGGGCTTTGCTGGCCAGACACCCCTCCCAGCTCTCCCAACGCTTGCACAGGCACCTCCTATACACAAGGGCAAATCTTTATTTACAGAGCAGCAGTAGAGGGGACACAAACATTGCCCCAAGGAGAAGGACGCTTCCCTCCTTCAGGGCATGGCAGCAACGGGTAAGACACACCACCCCAGCAAAGAGCACCACATCCCTCCCCGAGGCGGCCTTGCCCTCCCAGAACATCAGGACTGTCTCCAGTGCCCTGCAGAAAAGCGCAGGTGAGGCAGTCCTGGTCAGAACCCTCAAAAAAGTCAGGCTGGAGGACAGCCTGGGATTTGTCTTCTGCCCTGCCCCAGCCCAGAGCAGCCATGTGGACATGCCAGCACAGACGTGTCTTAGGCACTGCAGACACGGGCAAGGGAAGGTGGTGTTCTGGATCCCTGGCTCACGTGGGAGATGAGAACCCAACGGTTGCTGCTAGCAGCAGAGCTTGGAGAGGCCCCTGGGAGACCGAGCACAGGGACGAAGCACCTGCTGGGGGTGCTTTCAGAGGCTGGCCCCATCCCAGCCCCGGAGCTCAACTACTCCCAGAGAACCTCAGAGCTGCTTCCCCAGGCCACGTGTCCCACACCGAGGTCCTGCACGGACAGGCGAGACCAGGCTCCTGCTGCTGCTGCTGCTGAGAAGGCAGAGGGAGCACTGTCACACTGCCCGGGTTGCTATTAACACTATTTGGCTAAAGATGGACTCCGGAAACTCAGCAGTAGCCTTCCACAATTTAAACCCACGGCAGGTTCTCAGCCTGTTGAGCCGTTCCCTCTTGGGCACCGGCCCCACGCTTTGCTCCCCTGCTTCCCGCTTGACACAGGAGGCTCAAACAGCAAAGGATGATGGCAACTCACCCCTGCCCTCACACAAGCTGCCTGCTCCTGCCTGCCCTGCCAGCCCACCCTTCTTCCTCCCCAGAAGGGGAGGTGGCAGCCAGCGTGGTGGGGCCCAGCAGCACTGCACCGCTGCGAGGGACACCGCCTCAGCAGGGCAAGCAGTGGGGGCTGCAGAGCTGGCCAGCCTCCCCGAGGTCCCTGGCAGTCCCGGCAGGAACAAGGCACAGGGTGCAGGCTCCTGCCTGCCACCTCACGTGTACTCTGTCTTCCGGATGTAACTGGAGGGCACGTAGCCCTGCTTCCCGTGCGCCTCGGCCAGCCACCACTCGCGATTGCCCGTGATGTCCTCAAACTGCAGGATCCTGAGTCTCTGGTTAGCTGACACACTCAGCTCGTTGCTGTTTCGCCCTTTGAAGGTGTAGAGAGCATAGTAGACCTGCCAGACAGAGGGAGAGAGGGAGAGCGTCAGCGGGGTGGTCATGCCTCGCTGTCGTGTTGCACAGGATGTGTGGACTTTTGCTCCTCTTCCCAAACAGCAACATCCCCAGCTCCATCCTGGCCTCTGCCAGAGCCATCCCCACCTGCCCACCCCCGTTGGCAGCCCAGCCTCTGCAACTCTGCCGCTGGGAGAAAAGGTCTCATCCTCAACCTCATCCATTTGGAACAAAGCAGCCTCCACCTCTCGCCTCTCCCTGGTCACTGACAGGGAGGGGGACGATTCAGCCCCCACTCCAGCGAGGGGTCAGCCCTTGGCATCCCCAGCCCCCCGGGGTGGCTGAGGGCTCACCTGGTTGCCCTCTGACTCGCTGCTCTCCAGCCCAGAGTCTCTGTCCTCCACCGAGGGCGAGGGCCTGAGATGCGCTTTGGAGGGGTGCCCATTGCGAGAGCTGGGGCTGCAGCCCAGCTCGGGGCGGCTGTAGCGGCGCCGAGATGTCACCGTACCCGCCTCCAGCTGGGCCGTTCTGTCACCAGAGCCAAGCTGGGGCAGAGAGGGGGAGTCTGTCTCCAAGGGGGACTGCGGGGACTGGTATGGGTCTGCTGGGGAGGCAGAGTCCTGCAGCGGTTTCTGGGTGAAGGCGACAGCCGCTCCGCTGGGGCTGAAGGTCAGCGTGGTGTTGCTGTGGGGAGAGGAGCCGCTGTGCTCCGACTCGCTGGAAGAGTGGCTGCCCACAGAAACATCCGACTGGCTGCGGCGTGGGTTGTAGGGCTTCAGAAAGGAGCTGTACACAAAGCCCTTGGTCACTGCAGAGAGGGAGAGGAAGGGAGCTCAGATCGGAGACAGGGGTACCGGAGGAGAGGAGCTGCAGGCACTGAGGGCAGGGAGCAGCCACCTACCCCCATTGTCTATAAGCCAGCGATTCTGGCTGCCCATGGGGTCCTTCTTCTTGATGACACCCACGATATCTCCTTCCAGCAGCGAGACATCCAGGTCTTGGGCAGCGTTGAAATTGCGGTCTGCCTGGAACAGACTGTCTGGGGGATAGCGGGCCAGCAGGGCAGCTCGGATGTCGTCCGACTGCAGGAGGTAGCTAGGCTGCAGAGGAACAAGACGTGTGAGCAGCTGTTCTGGGCTCCCGCACAAGCCCTGACACGGGCCAGAGGGAACTCACCAAGCCTACAAGGGGCTGCCGACGGGCAGACTGCCGCTCCACGCCCTTCCTTTCAAAAGCCTTCTTCGGAGCTGCCTGGGACTCTGGGAAGAAGGTGAAGGCCTGGAGCTGCTGGAGGACTCGACTGTGCTCATCCTGGAAGACAGCAATGAGGTTCCCCTCCTTGCCAGACACCTTCAGCAACTGGAACCAGAGCAGGGGTGGGGGTCACGGTTAGGAGACTGGGAAAAGTGGCCAAGAACTACAGCATAGACCACACCAGCTCCCAGGCCAAGTGATGCCCTCCCTGTGACTTGCATCAGGCCCAGATTTGCAGTCCTGTCTGGACCCAGCTCTGACTAGTGCCAGCTCTGACTAGTGTCCAAACTTAGGCCCTCCCAAGCAAATGCTCTCCTGCCACTGCTCCAGGAGCAGCTACAGCCTCCACCATCTCTACGTAAAATTGTATCATGACCCCGCAACCCCTGACCCAACAGCATCCCACAGGAACCCTCCCCAAGGCACTCGGGGCCTGAAACCCCAGCAGCAGCTTCCCCCACAATAGGATGGGTCCCAGAGAGGCTCGGAATGAGCCCTGTGTAGAGATTAACGCTGCCCTGAGCTCAGAGCACTGGCTGTGCTCCGGGAACCCACCGACAACAGAGGTCTCAGCTCCTCCAGGGCCAGGCGCACAAAGTCGCAGTGCGCCTCCGCATAGCCCCGCACGCAGCTGGCAAACAGCTCCTTGGCAAAGCGCAGGAACTTGGGCAGCTCATCCAGCAGCTGGGCATTGAGGGCCTCGTAGTTGTTGCGGGCTGACTGCAGCTCCTCCAGCGTTCGCTTGTCCTTCAGCTTCTCCGCTTGCTCTGTGCAGTTGTGGAAGTCGAGGAGCTTGTCAAAGCGTTTCTGCACCAGCTTGTGGGGTCCCGCAAACATGCTCAGCAGCTGGTTCAGGGGTGAGCTCACCAGCCGCTCCGTCCGCTCTTTCTGGTGGGCAGAGATGCAGGGAGCAGGTGAGACGAGGTGCTGCCTCCCACTGTGCGGTGAACACCAGCAGCTCACCCTCCAGCACACAACTTCCCCAGGACAGCATAGGGTCCGTCTTCCTGATGGCACCCACAAGAGCTCCAGAGGTCCCTTCCAACAGGAATTACTCTATAATCCTACGTAAATGTGCCAGCATAGGCAACGCTATGGGAAGCACCTGAACCGCTCACATAGAGGGCTGCAACATCTCAGGTAGGGCTGAGAAAACATGTATCTAACAGGCACGCTCAATACACATCATAAATCCACAGGCATCAAAGCTCTCAGGAGGGAATAGCCAAGCAGGAGCGCTCACACCTCTCCCAGGCTGTGTCGCCCTCCCTGCAGCCTCCCAGAGACTGCCCATCTGCCGCAGACCCCCAGGGAGGGCCCCAGAGGGGTGCCCCAAGCACGCCAGAGAACAGCTTCACTCACGAAGTTGGAGAAGAGCTGGTCACTGATGAGCCGATTCACTTTCTGGAACTGGTCCAAGTCCCCACTGCCCTTCTCCGTGCACAGGTCCCACATGCTCACTGCTGCCAGTGCCTTCATGCAGGCCGACTCCTGCGCCAGGGACACACAGTCAGCACAGCCATGCCTGCTGCCTGGCAGGAGGCCTCCCAGGGCAGCCCAGACCCCTGGAGACTATCCCCCGGCAGGGCTGAGGGCGGGAGCACTGGCCAGAGGCACTGCAGGTACACACCATGCAGGCAGGAGAGGCAGCGCACAGCGAGCCCCCTGCGTTAGGCATCACACCCAGACTGACTCACCCGGACGTGCTGCAGGTAGAGGGAAAGGTCCCGGATGAAGGACTTGATCAGCCGCTCCTGCATCCGGAAATTTTTCTCCGTCTCTTCAAAGGCTTCATCCTTCAGCTGTGAGAGAAAATGTCTCAAGGGAGGCAATGCAGCACCTCCCAGAGTGCGAGATGTGGGGCCTCCTGCCTACAAGCTGGACAGCAGAGATGGGTGAATCGGATCCTAAGCTCGTTCTGCCTTGCTGGCCTGGATCAGAGCCTGGGGAAGGGGTGTGAGGGGACAGCAGGTACCACCACCTCCTCAAGCGCTGCAGGATATAAATGCACCTGGCAGCTGATGCACATTACCTGGGGCGCAAAGCCTGTGAGATGCTTGAGGTGGCTGCTCACACGGTTGGATTTCTTGATGATAGAGTGGATGTTGAGCTTGGAGATCTTCTCCATGATGCTATCCTCATCCCCCTTCCGGTACTTTAGCACTAAAGAGATTGACATAGAAATAAGAACCCTTGTCAGCACAATGCCCATCAACAATTGCCTTGCTGGCTCTTTCCTTCCCTAAGCTTCTGCAGTTCCAAGTGCATATCGTATCATATCATATCATATCACACATCATCTTGAAATCCAGAACTGTGGCATCTGTAATCCCCTATTTGGCTCTCAATAGGCCCTACAGTTTGTAGGCTCACCATTCAAACTCTTCCATAGGATGATGAATAGCATTAGCATACGATGACATAGGAGATGGTGTACAATAATCACCGGACATATAGAAGGTATTTATATTGCTTCTTTAGCAAATATGAGCAATTATTACAGGCAGCCTATGTCACCTCAGCTTCAGTGGCGCTATGTGAAGAGTAAAGCGCAAGACTTGCGTGAGTCAGTGCTTCCAAGGCAAAACAGGGAGGGTGGCTGGTAGGTCAAAGGGGATCATTTTCTCCTGCTGTTCAGTCCCAGAGAGGCTGCACCTGGATACTCTGCCCAGTTTTGGTGCCCCCACGTCAAGAGGGACATGAGAGAACCAGAGCTCCTGACCCACAGGGGGAGCTCAGGTCCCACAGCAAGAGCTGGGGTAGCTGGGCGAGCTCAGCCGGGCTGGGAGGAGGTGGAGGGGGATCTGCTCACAGCCGGCAGCGACCTGAGGGGCAGCTGCAAAAGCGATGGAGCCAAACTCCTCTGAGCAGTGCCAGGCCATACAACGAGGGGCAGCGGCCACAGACAGCAGCTCGGGAGCTTCCGGGTGGGTCTGGGAGGACAGCTTCACCGCGAAGGTGGTGCAGCCCTGGCACAGGACAGCAGAGAGGCTGTGAAATTTTCATCCATAGGGATCAGTGAGAAAGAAAGGGCAGGAGGGAGCCATGGCTGATCAGAGCTATGTTGGGGACAATCCCGGTCCAGGCAGGAGGTTGAACAGGAGATCCCAGAGGGCTCTTGCAGCCAGCACCTCTTTGAGTCTGTCCTGTCTACAGATATACCCTCAAACTCGGTCTCCAAATCTCAGAAAGGCAGAGACTGCCTTAGTAGATTACTTCCCTATTTGTGTTGTTTAAAACGGCATTTTTTAAGTATATATTATTTTGTCTTATTATTTTTGTTTTCATTTAATAGCCACGTGGTCAGCAACTGCATGCATTTCATATCTCTGACTTCAGATATTTCTTGTGATACAGGGGTGTACTGCATTACTTTCTGTATTGTATCTCAGGCTCAGATTTTTAAATGCAGTTCTTTTACTGCCCTGCTGCAAGGGTATAGTCTATTAGGGGCAGATTCCCTCCATGACTGTGGTTGCTCAGGAGCTGACAGACACCAGCCTCCACACACCCAACTCCTGTCTCTCGCTCCCCAGCACTCCTCAGCTACTCACCCAGGTCCTTCCGGCGCTTGTATTCATTGATGTTGACGTTGATTTCTTTGACTGCAAGGACAGCGGCTGTGAGCGGTGCCTTGTCAGGGTGAGCCTCAGGGGTGGCGCTCAGCAGCTCCATCAGCAGCAGCGGGTACCGCATCACCCTTTGCACTGGCTTGATGAGGAAGGAGCCCAGGTTAATGTAGTTTGTGCAGCCCCTGGGAAGTTGGGACAAAGGAGATGCACCAGGTTTCAGTCCAGCTCTGCCACACAAATTTTGCCCCCTCAAACCAATGCCAGCCAGACCCAGACACCCAATGCCTCTAAATCCACTGTACTCCCTAAGTCATGCCACCCTCACCTCCAAACTCACTGCACTCCTGAACTCCTGATGCTCTCAGGTCAACCCCAGGTTTCCAGACCTCGCTCACACTGGGTGACCCCTCCCAGCCAGGGCCCTCTCCATCACCAGACCCACTGTGAAATCCCACACAGGCACAGCCTCACAATTACCAGTGTGCCACATGCTTCAGACTCTGTCCCACCACCCAAACGCCCAGATCTATCCCCCAGTGCAGGACACAGCGATTGCGCTCGGGACCGCAGAGCGCAGTCTCCTGGCTCCCTGGGGCTGACGGCTCCCAAAACCTGTTTCCTGCCCAAGACCTCCCCTTGCCTCAGCACCAGTGCTGCCTGCCTGCATAGCCCACCCACTGCCTCTGCAGCAGCCATGCCACAGTCACCCCACTCCTCCCACATGTGCCTCCACAAGGCACTGTCAGTGCCCCCCGACATGCACCCAGCCGGTGGCACGAGGTTAGTTACAACAGAGCAGCAAGGGCAAGACAGACAGACAGGCAGGGACTAACAGGAAGGTTCCACTTACCACTCACTGTATAGGCTCCTGCCGGCCCATAGAGTGCCAAAAAGCAAAGAAAAGCAATGGGTTAATGGGGCAGCAGGTGCACAATCCCTCAGCCAGTGCCTTCACCCTGTCCTACGGTGATGCTGCTGGGGCAGTGAGCAGCCCTGTCCCCCCCAGAGCAGCAGTCGGCGCTGCCAGCTCCTGGGGCACTGACCTCCACAAGCTGGAGCCCTGGCAGCTGCTGAGCCAGGCAAAGCGGCTCCTTCCTCACCAGCCATGGTGGGCCAGGGCTTCGGGAACAGGAGCCCTCAGTCTAGGACATGCCCCCTTCTCTGCACCTTGGTGGCTTCTGCTCAGAGTTTAAGGGGGCCTACAGGTGTCCCAGCATTTGTGCATTGGGGCAGGTGGCCATTTGAACCTGGAGCCTGGTTAACTATGCAGTGACATAGCCAGCCCCTCTCCAGTCACCATGTGAACTGGTGGCACAGGGGCAGGGATGTTGGAGACTGACCACCACCCCCCACCCCACCCTGGTGGCTGCCACAGCCAGAGGCTCCAACCTGAGGCCATCTAGCAGGTCCGGGAGTAGTTTCTGCATCTTCTCATCCTTCTCATAGGTTTCCAGCAGTGCAATGGCCTCGTCATGGTTCTGGCAATACACCCTGTAGACACTCTCCAGCTCTGCACGCTGCGTCAGGAACACTGGCCCTGCAGACAGCAGCAAAGCAGGACTCCAGCGTCTCCAACAATGCTGGTGTGTCTCATGGTGAGATGCCCAGTTTCCCCGTTCCACACACATAGCTCGACAAGACAGTGCTAATGGAGCACCCAGGATGTCTCCTCATCACCCACCAGCACAGAGAGATCAATCGATCCAGGTCTCCCAGGGATGTGAAATGGGAACACTGGTCACAGGAGCCACATGGAGAGCAAAGGCACAGGCTGCCCAAGGCCTGAGTGGCAAAACCTGGCAGCTCAAGAGTGAGGAGTGTGACTTGCTTTGAGGCACAGGGCCACACAGGGCCACAGCCACTGTGTTTCTCAGCACAGCGACCCATGGGGCAACACAGATCTCCTTGGTTTTGCTGCTGGAATGATGAGCAGTGAACAGGGATCAGCCCAGCCCCAGCAATCATCCTCCACCATTTAAACTGTTCTGCCACACCACTAGCAAAGCCCATCCCAGCCTGCTGAGAAAATTTAACAGCGGAATTCATACCAATGGCATCTGAAGCCTCCAAGGTGGACAGCAGCTGCTTGGAGAAGCTAATTACCATGTGGATGTTTCCAAAAAGGCCCTCAAAGTCTATGTTCTGCATCTGAGGAATGGGAAGAAAGATGTCCTGGGTGGAGGAACGTGTCCCAGTCACATCCAACAGCCCCGACTTGCCATTCTGCAACCCATCAGTTGCAGAAGTCCTCAGCTTCACAGCAGCCACCCGGTGTGACCTCCTCCCATCACAGTGACATTTGTACACACCCCCTCATCCCCCAGTGCACTGAAACTCTCACTCCTCATGTTTCCTACCAGTGTCCTCCTCTTTCCCAGCAATTTTATCCCTGCTTCTGATCACCTGTTATTCTCCCTCTCCTCCCACCAACTCTGTCCCCATGCCAAGAGCCCATACTTTCTCCTGACAATGAATTTAACCTGCAAACCAAACAAAGGGGAATATTTCCTGCCCCAGGACATTAATCTATGACACTTGCTGCTAGGTCTCTTGCTCTCAGCAATAGTGAGAGCTCAGCAGGATCCCAAAACAGATGGGCTACTGCTATGAGTGCAGGGAGTAGTGAGAACCATCCTGCTCCCCTCAGCATAGCTGAACTTCCTCTGGGGGTTCCCGTGCTACTGCTTGGCCACCTTCGAGAACAAAGTGGACTCAGTATCCTCATCCCATCCCACCAGTGCTGCACTATAGCTTGCCCCCCATTCCTACCTGTGCCTGCTGCAGGGGCACCATGATCCTCTCCACGCACATCTCCAGGTCTCTGATATAGTCCCGCTCTGTCTGGAGGAGTTCCTCAATAACCTTGGACCTCTTCTCCAGCATCCTTTGCTCTGGGCTCTCGGTGGCAGCCGAGGACGTCTCCAGGGACGGTGTCTGGGCGGACAGGAGAGTCATCTCTGCAAGACCAACAAGCAAGATCAGCATCCTCCAGCAAGGATACAAGGACAGGAGACAAGTAGCACCCGAACTGTGCCACACACAACCTATGTGACTGCCAAATACGACTGTATGGGAGCAAGACTGTCCCACCAAGGACTTTTCCAGAGAGGTCATCCCCGGCATTCCCAGGCCTGGGGAGCCCCAGTTTGCTCCCACTGCCCTCGCAGCACCAGTAACGCTGCAATGCCCCCCGCATTGGGGCGGCACAAACCTGCTCCAGACCGTGCCCGCTGATGCTGGCCGGCTCCAGAGCCCTCTCTGCTGCTCCAGCAAATTCCGCGAGGCCCAGCAGATGGGAGAGGAGCCCCGCTCCCCTCCTTGCCCTCTTCCCAGCCAAGTAATGGCGGCCGCCCCCTCCCCTCAGGCTGGGAACAGGGTCTCCATTCTCCAGCCCCGGGGCATTTCCATCTGAATGGCCGAAAAGGGCTGCCGGCGGCAAAGCCTGGAGCTGGACCCCGGCGAGCAGCGCCGCGCAGGGCCGGGAAGGCCGGGCCGGGCCGGCGGCCCCC
>VZSF01006866.1:121438-147736 GCA_013398295.1 Chionis minor | reverse complement strand
CGGGCAGCGCGGCGACAGGGCCCGGGGGCGCGCAGGCAGCCGGCCGCCCTCCGCTTCCCTGCCCCGGGCCCCGGCGGCCGCTTCTCCTCCTGGTTTTCCGTCCCACCTGCGGCTCCCAGGCCGGCCCAGCCCCCTCCCCTTTTCATCGAGACACTTTATCCCCCGGCAGATCCCTGGGCCTCAGCCACTTTCTGCCCCACCTACCCGCTGGTGAAAGCGTCGTGTCCTCTGGCCAAAACCACGGCAACAGCAGCCACCCCCCATCAAATGCGGGAGAGCCGCTCTCCTGCACCTCCCCGCGACAGCCCCTGAGGGGGGGGTGGGTCTGGCCCACAAACACTCAGGTCCCCCCCCATTTCATGGCTGCTTTGCCCCCCGGCAGCACCCCAGCCTGCCGCGGGGACCGCACTTAGGGCCAATTGCCGATTTGACAAATGTCCGTCCGCTCCAGCCCATCTCCCACAGATCCCTCTCAATGGGATTATTGGAGTCGCGGACATGTCCCAGCTCAGACATCTGTAAAAATATTTTTGCAGAACAGGCGCTTCCAGATTTCCACCTCCCTGACTTCTCCGAATACAGCGGCTGAGCCTGGGGGGCTCCCCGGGACACCCAGCAGGGCTTGGGATTGATCCTGGTACCCCGGCACCCACCATCCACAGCCCCAAGAGACCCCTGTGCTCCCAGCCGCCTCTGCCCCAGCCTTGCCCCACCAGGAGACTGCAGTCACCAGCAGCAGCATGAAACCTGGCATGGTTTGATAGGACCATAGGTAATGGCTTCAAACTGGAAGAGGGTAGATTTAGAACAGATATTAGGAAGAAATTTTTCACCATGAGGGTGGTGAAGCACTGGAACAGGTTGCCCAGGGAAGCTGTGGATGCCCCATCCCTGGAAGTGTTCAAGGCCAGGTTGGATGAGGCTTTGAGCAACCTGGTCTAGTGGGAAATGTCCTTGCCCAATGGTGGGGGATTGGAACTAGATGATCTTTAAAATCCCCTCCAACCTAAACCATTCTATGGGAAACTGCTGCCTCAGCCTAAGCATTCTGCCCTCTGCTCTGCCAGGCTGGGGTTTTTTTGCACTGAAATGACCCAGGAAAGAAAAGAAACGCAGCTGAAATGGGACACCAACTCGGCTCATAACTAGCTGAAACCATGCCAGCCCTTCCTGTTGCGGAGGAGCAGCGACAAACAGAAACCAGCACCATCATCATCAAACAGCAACTTCTTGCGGCTACCTGGGCTGAGGAGGAACCGCCTCTTGCAGAAAGAGCAACTTCAAAATCAGTCCCAGACACCCCCCAACTGCAGCATATGGGAAACCCAGCTGAAACCCCACTTAGGAGACACCCTTGATGCAGGAGGGAAGATACTCATCCCTCTAAGCAGGCGTCTCTGCTGCCCTCCCTTGAAATTGAGCCCGGGGAGAGACAAAAGGGCCAGCTCCGCGGAGGAGGATTTAGTGGCACAATCACACTTAGTAAGCAATTATTGGGAAGAGCAAGCTTCACTGATTCCTACTGGCAAGTATCTGTAAAACGACCCCCATCACAGCCACCCTGCACAAGGGAAAAGGCTGGTTTCGGCTAAGTCAATAGCTGTCTTGGCTCTCCATCAGATAAGTCCCCAATGATGAACTTTATCAACTTAGACGCAGCAGGAGTCCGCAGGGAGGGCCTGGGAGCAGCTGCTGGGTTTAACATTGGCTGTTTGCATTTCCACAGCATCTGCAAAGCCTCAGTAGCAGAGCAGGCCCTGGCGTGCAAGGTCCTCTACAAACACCCAACAGGGATATCCTGCCCGAGACACAGCGCTTGGAGCCTGAACAGGACGTGAGACAGAAAAATGTGCAGGAGGGACAACGAAACACCAAGATAAGACAGTCAGCAGGTCTCCGCAGCTCAAAGAGTTAAGAAAGCAACAGCAAATGAGTTCTTTTAAAGAAGGTTATATGTTTTTTTAAGGAATGGCATTTATTCTGCTCAAGTGGGAAGGCACCTTGGAAGAAGTAGGAAGGTGTTAATTTGCAATGCAAACAGATGTGTGAAACCCAGAGGAGGTGGGCGTGTGAGCTGATACTGCGGCATGGGGTGGCCTGGGAAGAATCTTGAAAATGAAGACCAGCCAGAACAACGGCCAGAAATGACCCATGCAGCAGCATCTGGGAAGACAAATGGAAAAGAGTACATTTCCCTCGGTCAGAGATTAGGATTTTGCATTTATTCCCAGGCAAAATGCCACCAGATGAAGCTCTCGACAGGACATCTCGGGAGTTTACTGTACCACCAAACAACCCTGCTGTGCTCCCAGCTTTAGCCATAGCTAAATTGCAGCCACACGATGTGTCTGGCTCCAGCTCACCAAATGCAGCTGGGAATGCCCAACGAACACAGCAGCTCCCCACACTCCACCAAGCGAACCCCAGGCAAGGAAATCTAGGTCGAGCCCTTTCAGGGAGCAGCACCCTGCAGCAAGGATTTGACCGGTACTCGTAAGATTGCCAGCTCCATGACACTCTTCCTCTGCAAGTCTCAAATCCCCACCTGTGGAAGGAAAACTAAAACCTTCCCTGCACAAGTTTTAAGCCCATAGTAGTCATCAGCTCAGCTTGTTTGACCTGGCATGATGCTGGCCACCGGTCCCCCCAGCTGGCCACCCACTTATGCCATATCAGTAGTTGTGTTATTTTGAAAACTCATACAAGTGATTTCTCCTCTGGCCTTCTCGCTCTTTCTGAATATTTCAAGATTCATTTAAAAACAAGGTTATGCTGCAGCCAAGTCTCTTAGGACTCTTGCTGTTTATCACAAGTCTAGCATCCTCCTCCATCAATGAACTCAAAAGTCATCCTGCCTCTTTCCAAACACTCGCAGTTCAAAAAAAATCAAATACAGAATTTGTTTTTAATATTTGGCTCTTCTATCTGACCAATATGTAAAATACTGAGGATTTGTCTCTGACACATTTAAAAACTCTCATCTTTTTGTATTTCATACTATCTCTGTTGATTGCCATCTTCCTGTTTGTCACACTTCGTGTATGTCTAATAGCCGCTTTCCCTAAATGAGGCTTGTTAAGCATTTAACTAAATCCACCCATTTCACAGCTGTGGGTTTTGGTCATCTAGTAAATGTTTTTTAAACAGATCTCCATTTTACTTCACAGATTTTCTATTTAAATGCTACCTTTCACTCTGAGTCATCACGCCCATCAACTTTGGAGGCAAAAGACGTACACCACAGCTGGGACAGGCTCCGTTAGCCTGTAGGAATGCGACTGGTATTTCTAATGAAGCCACCAAATTCCAATCCAGTGACAAATTAGCGTCTACCCATGACACAGATGCCAAACGGGCATTCAGAAATACATTTCCAAAAACAATATCCTCAATCACAATTTTCAAAGACTCAAAATTTGTTCTCTTGTAGGTTGTGCGAGCTCTGCAATCTGCCTTTCTAAATTAAAACCTCTAACAACAGTGTTTCCTCCATCCCCTTTGGCGTATTTGTGATGAGTCCTTGGCTCTCTGGCTTGGTTTGATGGTCTGTGACAGCCTCCCAGGAGCGCCTGCTTTTAAGCTTTGCTAGTTCACTTGCTGACGCACGGGAGATTCAACACCAACTTGTAACCCAGCCCCTGGCAGCGAAGTGTCAAGATGGAGCACGCTCCCACCTCTGCTCTCCCCGTGGAGGCCATGATTTAATATTGCAACCACACAGCTCATCCTGCTCATCTTAGAAATCCCACTTGCACTGCCTTTCTTCTAGTTAACACAAACTTCTCTTATTACCCAATCTCCTAGTGGGAGCGCACACACAGAGGTTTTGTCCCTGCCCCACTCTGGAAGCAGTTGACCCATGAAGACCAGATGCAACGGGATGCATGCCCATCACACACGGGCTGGGGGTCTCACCCAAAGGGCTGCATCGCCCCCCAACTCCTCCTCGTCGTGGCTCACCTGCCAGCGTCCACCGCGGCGCAGCGCAGCGCAGCCTTGCAGGGTGCCCAGGCTGCTAAGGCGATCTGAAGAGGGACGTGCTGCCCATCAGCGCTGAGGCCAACCCCTTGCACCAGCTCAGTAAGCATCAATCTCCGACGGGGAGCTGCAGCCACCCTCGAGGTGAGCCCAGCCCCAGGCTCACAACTCAGCAGAGTCAAGCAGTGACTCAGGACAAAACAAACCAGCTGCAAATATTTGAAGTATGTGGACGCCAGGAGGGGAGGAGTCCCTGCCTACCAAGAGAAGAGAGGGGATGAAACTAGGGCAGGGAATAATTAATCTGAGCGAAAGGCTAAACTCACTGCCAGAAGCAGGATCTGGCCAGGGTCAAAACTCTCTCTCTCTCTGGACATTGGTAATAAGCCTGTAACAGAATATATGCACTGCTCTGAAAGCAACAGACTGGATATATTCAGTGTCTCATTGCTCTTTAGGAGGAAGTGGGGGATACAGCAGAGAGATGCCATGGCAAAAGCAGACTTCAGTCCACAGAAGTGAATTCAGCCACTGGCCTTGGCCGAGTCCTGAGACCAAGGAGCAGGAGATAAATCCAGACAAACCACAAGAATGAGTTGAACAGGAACAGACTGGGGACACTTCTCCGGGGCCACTGGAACGTCTTGACTTCTCAAAGGTGTCTCATGCACAGCCTGCTTGGTGAGGATGTCTCTCGGTCGGGTAAGACAACTATCATCCCAACACGGCCCCACCACGTTCAGCCTGAACATGGGATGGTCCCAAGCTGTGACTCGGAAAAAAGTGAAGTAACATGATGGTCTGCAAAGCTGAGGCAGAGCATCAACACAAGTGATTGCGAGCAAAAACACTGATGGAAAAAAGACTGAAAGCTGAAAGTTCTTTGAAAGGATGTTTTAAGTAGGTAATCCAAAAAACATGGTTGTATGATCAAGAAAGAGAACAATATTGATGAAAAATCTGTCCCAGGTCTGTGCTTCAATAAAGACAGCAAATATAAATAAATGAATGAATATAGAAGACCAGATAATAGACAGCAGATAAACCAGGAACCCTGAAGTACAGAAAAATCGGAGAAGAAAGATATCAAGAAAAATCCATGGATGGTAGAATTAAGAATCCAGTTTTCATTTTTCAAATGAGGAAATAAAATGCTACTTTATAACAGGCTTTTATTTCCATCCAGGACAAAATAAACCCTTTCAATGACACAATCCCACAGGTAAGAAGAGATAGTAAAATTCTTGGTAAGTTTGGCAGAAAGGCAGAACTACACAATAAATATTCTGTATCTTTCCATCTAAAAAGCAAAAAGAAGACCTTCCTAACTGGCACCTCAAAAACCCACTGCCAGCAAAGAATATCCAGTAAAATGGTCATTCCTGATCAGGTTCTCCAGGAATTGTATTTGGAGTTGATCCTACATAATATTTTAAAAGTAAATGGAAAATCACTGCTGTCATGTGGACAACTGAGCATAAATTCAACAGGACTGCAAATAAAGATGAGGCACGTGAGTCACTGAGTCACCCAAGGTATCCTGAGTAAGACGGAATTATTCAAACTAAGCAGGTTTAATGCAAACAAATGCATTAATATATTAATGGGGATGAGAAACGCAGCCACATGCAGGACTGTATTCTAGGGAGTAACGCTTCTGTTTGATGGGCCGAAACTCAGCAGGACTTCTCCAGGTACTGCAGAGGCAGACTGGGGTCCTTGGACAAGGGCACAGG
Source organism: Chionis minor (assembly GCA_013398295.1). Lineage (NCBI taxonomy): Eukaryota > Metazoa > Chordata > Aves > Charadriiformes > Chionidae > Chionis > Chionis minor. The sequence goes on along the minus strand of VZSF01006866.1, from coordinate 142,022 downwards.
AGTGCAGCAAGGTAAACCGCTGTGCAAGCAAGTGCTGACACCCACCCAGAATGCTTCATGCAGCCCTGAAGTCCTTAAAAGAGTCTGAACTGAAAAATGAGTGAGCATCAGGAAGAATAAACACTGAAAGATATTCCTGTGAGTCTTTGCCATGAGTATTTTAAGACTATTCCCTACAAAGAACTGAAGACTGAAAAATTACTTAATTACAGTACCTGCCTGAGAAGAAAATCCATCGACTAAAAAGCTCTAATTTAGTAGAAAAAGGTTGGGGTTCAGAGCTGAAATGCAACACATTAGCATGCAAAACCTTTAAGAGTGATGGTGACAAAGCAGCAAAGCTATGACAGGCAGGTTCTCCTTCTGTTGATGTGGCAGGCAGACACATCCGAGTCTCATCCCAGAAGAGGTGCTTTAACTAAGTAGCCATCACAGGGCTGCACTGCAGAGAAATCCATGAGAAGGGTAATAACCCTGCTCATGGAAAAGATGAGGCCATGTCATCTCTACTGGGACTTTCAGGTCCTAAATTCTGTTACACTGCGGACAGGAGGAGAAGTAGACAGCATTAGCAAAGGCACCTGGAGCACATACAGAGGGAAAAACAGAGCTGACTTTTTCCTACCAGCTGGGCAGGAGGGTGTCTGCTGCCAAGCGTGCTGGTAGGGCTTTTGGGGAGGTGCTGGTGAGGTCTTACATCGAGGCAGCTACAGCAGCAAAGCATGTATGTCAAGGAGGGTTGTTGCTGGTGCAGCCCTGTGCCCCAGCAGGGCAGGAGGAGGAGCACAACCGGGATTTGTAGCCAGAAACAGGCCACAGGATGGACAGTGTTTCAAAACACCTGGAGCCTTCCTCCTTCCTTTCCCACTGTGGAACACGGGCTATGATGGCAAGGGCACCTTGCCCCGCTCCTCCCACAGCCACTCCTGCGCCCCTGAGTCTGCCCCAGCGGGGAAAAAAATCCAACACCCCTTCCCAGCGCCAGCGTGGGTGTACGCAGCGTCTCAGGTAACATCAGAGGAGCAAAGGCTCTCGCCCGGCATCGCAGTCGTCCCCTCTCCTCTTGCAAAAGCTGGCCAGGCCAGCACTGCTCCAGCCTCCTAGGGCTTTGTGGGCCCGTTTCCCTCCCCACTCTGCTCCCGGCTCCTCCTAGCTCTCCTGCTGCCCTTTGGACGTCCTGGCACTGCAAAGCCTCTCCCTTCCCTCGCCCTGGGGACACAGCTGAGCAAAGTCCCACCCCGCCAGGGCGGCAGACAGTGCAGAAATGCAGCCGGCAGAGCCTGCTTAATCAAATACCTCCAGAGGACAGATTTCATGCTGTTTAAGCCGACAGGCAGCCGCCACCTCCAGCTCTGCCACCTCTTTGGCCGCTGCACTGTGGTGCTGCTTTCCTCTGTGTTTCAATCCCCCTTCATGGGGAGTTCACACACTTGCCCAAGACACGCTGGCCGAAAGGGCGCAGAAGGAAATAGGTTTTCAGGCACACGGCTGCTCAATGGGGAGGCCAGTCCACCAAGAAGTGCTCTCTTTCACCCTCTCTGCCCAGTCCCTACAACCTTGCTGCCTCCCTGCCAGCACAAATACCCTTGCAACAAGCCAAGCCCCACAAAGCTGTCTGCAGCCAACTCTGTCTCAGCCACGGCGTCAATGGGACGATTCTGCTCATGCCAAGAAAGTCTGAGCCCTCCAGCTTTGGTATCTCTCCAGCTCCAGGGAGCTGGCTGATGGGACTGGAGAGCCAGGGATGGCTTGGGGACCCAGGACACCGGGCACGCAACTGCTGTAGCACAGGCAAGGCACAACTGTGGCACTGAGGGGCTGGTGACACAGGAGGGACCATTCCCACCGCCGACAGCCTCCCAGCACGTAAATGCCCTGGTGTCCTGCCCATGTGTAATCAACACAACCACAAGTACTTGCCCTCCCTGTCCGTCTGAGTGCTACAACTTCCCCTGTTTCCTGCTTTGTGCTGCTTGTGAAGAGCTGCCACACTCGCCCTCCACAGGGTCAGGATTTGGTTCCTACACACAATGGGTTATAGAAGTAAAACAGGCAGGAGGAATAACCCCAGCACCTCAGCCTTTCCCCCATGAGAAACCTCTTTGGAGCCCTGAGAGAGTAGACAAAGCAGGGCCACAGGTTTTAGGGCGTATCCAAAACACTCAGGGCACAGATGGAAGGGCGACTGAAAGGACAAGAGTGAGCCATGGGTCTGCACCACCTGGGCTTCCCACCCACCCAGGGCCTCTGCAAAATGAGGACAAGAGCCCTTGCAGGACACATAGGTGAGTGTACAGAGGGGTCACAATGATGATGCCCCTTTCAGCAGGCTCCAGGGTTTCCCACAAGAGCCTGGCTGTTCCGGCCACCTGCCTGTGCCAGAGTCCCAGTGCTGGCCCGGTGCTAGGGCAGGGCGAAGGCACACTGAAAGCAACCGCCCGGCATTTCCCTGCGTACCTTGCTTCTCCTTCCTGGTCTGCACAAACTCGGAGTGCCGCAGGGCGCTGGGAGCCGTCCGTCTGTAGAAGCTGTTTCGCTGCAGCACGATGCCTGCCCTCTTTGCTTCCTCAGCCTCCTGCTCCCAGACGTGGCTCCAGTCTGGCCGGCCCGTGCGTACCCTCGAGCGCTCTGCTCCGCTGCTGCTCCTGGCTGCCATCCCAGGCCCTGGGGCTGCTCCTTCCAGCTCCCCATGGCTGTCGTAGTCCATGTCCCGTGTCTTGGACTGTGTGTAGCAGCTGCCTGACCCCAGGCTCACACTACTGTCTCCTGAGGACCTGACTGCAAATGCAGGAGCTTCACAACCTCTGTCCAGACTGCTGTGGTCCATGACACGGCCTTTGGGCTGCCTGTGCCTCTTCACATCTTCTTGGTCTGCTTGGTCCCTGACACCTATATATTGCCTTTCCTGCTGTCCATATGCCCCAGAGCCTCCATCCTCTCTATAGCACTTTTCCCCTTCCCTATATACTTGATTACCTCTATCCTCTCTGTACTGCCTTCTGCCCTCCCTATACTCCCCAGAGTCCCTCTCCTGCCTATACCACCTTTCCTTTTCCCCATAACGTCTTTCATCCTCACTGTAGTCCCTGGGAGCTCTGTCCTCCTGATACCACCTTCCCCCCTCCCTATAGTCTCCAGGGCCTCTATCCTCCCCATACTGCCTTCCCCCCTCCCTATACTGCTCAGGTACTCTGTCCCCTCTGTACTGCCCTTCTCTTATCTCAGAACTGCAGTCTCTGTATTGAACACCCTCCCTCCCACACACTCTATAGTTTCTGCCCTCTGTATCCTGGCTTTTGCCTGCCCAAGCACTGTCAGCTCTCCTGCAGTCCGTGTACTGGATATCTTCCTTCCAAAAACCTTCACAGTCTCCATTCACGCTGCGTCGGTCCACGGAGATGCCCTCCCCTCTCCTGTAACCATCACAGCCGCTCTCTGGTCTCTGGCAGCCTGGGTACTGCCTGCTCACCCTGGGTCTGTCACTGCAGCGACCCTCATCACACAGCACGGCCGCCCCAGCCACGTCCTCTCTCCACACGGCACAGCAGTCCTCATATTCCCAGCCGAGGAGCCGCGGCTCCTGCCTCGGATCCTCCACTCCGTGTTTCATCCCAGGATAAGTGCACATAGTCCTGCTGGGGTGCGGCACAGGTGCTGCCTCCCTTTGCTACCTGCTCCCCGAGCCTGAGCCCGGGCTGACGCCGCTTCTCCGCTCTGCTCCAGCAGCTCTGTCCCAAGTGAAACCCAGGAGTCGCTTCCTGAAACCAGCCAGCAAGGGTACGGAGAGGTGCGGGCCCAATCGCTGCCAGCCTGGGCCTCCTCCACCTGCTGCCCAAAGTAATCAGTAACCAGCCCCGAGGAGGGAGGCCGGGGCTGGGCAGGCTCTCACCGCCCAAACCGGCTCCACGGCTTTGCCAAAGCCTCTCTGCAGGCAGCTCGGAGGCAGGGAAAAGGAGGGCACTGTAGCATGCAGAGGCCCTGCCCCAAGACCGGCGTCCTCAGGGAAGGGAAACAGGCCGCGTGTGAGACCGTGGGAAGCCACAGACCAGAGATGGGATACCAGATCTCCTTCCCCTGCCTTCACGCTCCCGCTGGCATGGAGGCTAAACGATGTGGTCTAGCAGAGGCTGGGCTCTGCTCCACACCTCACCAGGGCAAACTGAGGCCTCCAGGCTGCGCCTGGCTCAAACATGATGCTGAGCCCATCCTTTTCTCAGCCCTCACCCACAGGTTCTGGGAAGAGCGGGAGATGAGCAGCTCCCTGTGTGACAGAGCATCCCCGAGCAGTGCCGACACAGTGCCACGCAGCCACAGCTGCCCAGTTCCCTGCTCCAGGGTGAGGGGCTGGTTCCCCCCGCTGATAGGAACAGGCTTGAAGGGACTATCTGGGTTACGGAGCTCAGTGCCAACACACAATAGAAGTTTCCAGGAGGCTACAGAAACATGCACTCTAGTAATGCCCCGGTTTTCCATGCCAAATGCAGGAGCTCCTGTAAGAAACCAAGAGACGACCACTATATGACCTACACAGAAAGCAGGAGAGTCCATGGATGTCATCCATGTCTCACTTTCTTGCAACACTTGTTAGGTATGCACAGCCAATGCTCTCAGCTGGTAGAAGACAAAACTAAAACCAATGGACCCTCCTACTTCAACTGTAGGAGGGCCAGCACTAATCCTGCCCAAGCCTGGTAATCAGTGAAACCCTCAGTTTATGCACAAGACACACTGAAGAAGGAACCTGCAGATTTTAAACACATATTTTAGAAAACCACATACCTTCTGCTCTTCCTTTGGCTCCCCAAAGGACACACCAAGGGACTGGGTTCCCCAAAGGCTATGCCAGCCCTACTTTTGTTGTTGGTCAATGCTTAGTGAAAGTTTTTCTCTCCCTCCCGCGCGCCTCCATGTTCCCCCAATGGCAGCAGGGCAGAGGCCATGCCCGAGGCATGGTGCAAACACATCTTGCTGAGCTGGCGCAACACTGCATTACTGCCCTGGCCTGCTGCACCGGAGCTGGGCTAGCAAGCCTGAGACACGCTCTCTGGACACACTCAGGTGTGAAAGGAGGGATGCAACAGAGCTTGGGCAGGGCACTTTTTTATCACAAGACCAGAGTGACTACTTAAAAATTCTCCGGTTTCTTCAAACAGTAAAAAATCCCCTAAGACTACTAAAGTAGGATGTCTCAGGATAGTGGGTTAGACCCAACAGGGCACAGGTTCTGCATGATCCCTTCTCTGTCAGGAAGCGCTGGGACAGTGGGAGACATTTCCCAGCAAGATCTCTCCAGTAAGAAAATTTCCCTTGATCCAGCCTAGATTTTCCTCTTCCTACCTTCAAGTTAGTTAATCTAGCCTCAGATTCTCTAAGCCTCCTTCAAGCATCCCTCTTGCATGCCACTGATGTGGAGGCTGCTTGTCACCCCGTTTCCCTGGTGCACCCATATCAGCCTTCATTCCCACGTGCTCTGCATCGGACGTGATCCTGCAGCAAACTGCCTGGGCTCCCCAGCGCTGATTAAGCAGTGGGAGGACGGAGGCAATGAAGTCAGTGTGAGTAATCCCCAGGCAGGAGCTGGCATTTCACTCCACCTCCCGCATGCAGTGCCCACATTTCCTGCACATCGTGGGCTTTGATAACAGAACTGCAGTGTCAGAGCTCCCGGGAGAAGTTGCGGAAGGGACCGTGGGAGATGTACGTGATCCCATCTTTCCACTTCGTCTACTGTAGTATCAAGTATAATGTAATTCACAGCCCTGATCTTTATACTTATCTTTGGGTTTTAGAGCCCAAATGTGCTGATATAGACAGGGCAAATTTCTTCTCCCTGAGTAATTTTTCCAGACTGCAAGGACAAAAGTCATCTTTTTGGCTACAGACATGGTGCAATTTAAAGCTCTCTGTTGCTGTTACCGACAGTGCAGCATCATTTTCCTGTCCTGAAATTCTGGACTCCATGGCTGGCAGAAGCACAAGGGAAGGCTTTACTTTTTGTCCCCTAACCCTCCCCACTCCCAGGCAAGGTTCGGCACCCTTCTGTGCATCCCCTCCAATTTGAGCAACAAGTCTCCAAAGGTCTGTATCACCACCAGAGCAGAAACCGCAGGAAACCCAGTGCCCTGAGAGGCTGAGGACAGTCACGCCACAGACATCAACTCAAAATCTCAACTGCAGGACCACCAGCGAAGTCACTCCTGAAGATGCTGCTCGTTCCCCTACAGCTAAGAAGGGATGAGGCAGGGAGGTTGAACCTGCAGCAGCTGTGCTTTTGCTTGAGAGCAAGGACACACTGGGAATAAATCGGGTGAGGGCTCTGGATGCACGGTGGGGCTGGAAGAGGAGATGGGAGAGTTGGAAGAAGAAGGGGGTAGGGAAGGCCAGGGCTGAGGGATGTCCAAAGAATGACACTGTGGTTCTCCGAGGCAAAATCATGGTGATTTTGTTCTGTAACAACACTTACAAAATGACCCAAATCAGGAATTAAAGAAGGAAATAAAAGACTGGCTCCAACAGTGCCCGTACACAGCAGGGGTCAGCTGTCCCCCTGTAGCACCCCCATCCCATGCCACTGCAGACTCACCTCTCAGCTCCTGCAGCTCCACACTGAGGCTCTCGATGTTGGAGTCACAGAAATCAAGGTTTTCCAGGGTCTCCGCTCTCACCAGCTCATCCTGCTGCTCTTCCAGCATCAGGCTTAGCTCAGCACGGGTCTTGCCATAAGCCTCCAGGTCTCGCTCCACCTCTCCGATCCTTGTCAGCAGAATGGAGTGGGGGGAAGCTGATCCTGCCCGTGTCAAGTCCTCACGTCCCTCCTCCACCCGCTGCTCCTGGGCGCTGGGCTGAAGCTGCGCAAGGGCTGTGTTTTTCCGCTGGTTGCTTGATGGAGGCCGGGGCGCAGGCCGGGAGGGCTTGACTGAGAAGGACAGAGACCTGCCTTTGGGCACTTGGCCACCCAGTGTGTGCACAGGGGTTGTCGCAAGGCTGCTGGGCCGAGGAGGGGGTGGCCTCAGGGCTTTCCTCCTCTCCGGCTGCCCTGGGTAGGGAGCGTACTCAGGAGACCCACGGACAATGTCCCTCTCAGAGCTGTAGTCCAAGATGGAGAAGTGGCGGGAGACCTTGTCCTGCTCAGTGCCGGTACTTGAAAGACTCTTCTCAAACTGTGCCAGCTGCTCTGTCAGCTTGGAGTCAAGGTCCGTGCAGCCATCCCCCGGCACTGCGAGCGGGCAGCATTCCCCCCAGCTCCCAGCCCACATGTCCTGGGCACCTCCCAAGCTGGAGGAACAGGGTTTGGACTTCTCCTGCTGACCATCCGCCCAATCATCCAGGTCCTGGGTGCTGCTCTGACTCTCCTGGGGCTTGGATGCTGCCCAGCTGTTAGGAGAAGAAATCGCCTGGCTCCTGCAAAGGTCTGGGGAGGAGAGGGGAGCCTGTGAGGGCACAGTGGGACTGTCTCCATCACACTCAGGCAGGGTGTGAGTCTCTGAGTTTCCTGGGGAGGCTGAAACGGTTCCCTCAGGCTCCATCTCACCTGCTTGACCAGGCCTGTTGCCCCGTTGGGGAGGCAGCTGAGCAGCAGGGAGAAGGCCATTGACCGTCTTTGTGTGGTCAAAGAAGGAGTCTACTGTGCCTTTGGGACATGGCCCTTGGTGTCCTGTGCCAGGAAAGGCCTGGTCCTGTTTCAAATCCGTGCCCAGATGACCCTCTGTTCTCCCCGCTGTGTGAGACAAAACAGTGTCAGGCTCAGGGTGTGCAGCCGAGTCATCCGCCTTTTCCCTGCCATCTTTCCCTGGCAAAGGATGAGCTTCAGAGCAGGCGCCTTCCGGGTCTTGATGGACAGTGACTCCACAGCTGCCTCCGCCTTGGGGATCCCCAGCACCCACTTTTTCCCTGCAAGGCTCAGAGGCTTCCAGCCTCACAAATCTGTGTGGAAAGATGCCACGTTTCCCCCTCAGCTCCCCCTCTAGCCAGCCGTCCTCCAGAATGCCTATGATCCGAATCTTGTCACCCACATCAAAATCCAGTTCCTTCATCTCCAGGGCTTGGAACTGATAGAGGGCCACACCATAGGTGCTCCCTGGCTCCTGCTCCTCCTCTTTGGGGGGCATCTCCACTGTCCCATTGGTGTCACAAGTTCCTGTGGGCTCTGGATCCACTGAGCTTCCTGGTGCTCGCAGAGGAGTAAGCAGTTCCACAAAACTCTCTGGGAAGATGCCCCTGCGGCCTCTGAGCTCACCTTCAAACCAGCCAGGCTCTGGCACACCAACAATATTGATCACATCCCCTTCCCTGAAGTCCAGTTCCTCCTCCAGCTGAGCAGACAGGTCCATCACGGCTCGGGCTTGGCCCAATGAGTAGGCAGGCACTTCCAGGAGAGCACTCTGGGACAGCTGACGGCTCCGAACTGAGAGGCACAGTTCCCGTACACATGATGATGGGAAAAACCCCTTGGAACCCCGGCTGCTTCGACCCTGGAGCCAACTGGAGGCCAGGGACCCCCCCAGGATCACCAGGTCTCCTGCAGGGAATGAGACACACGAGTTCAAAACTGCAATCACAATTGCTTTCCACTTCTTATTCCTGCCTTCCTGTGTCCTTCCTGGCTGTGGGTAAGGTCTGACACGCCGCACAGAGCGCAGTGTGTGCACAAGAGCACAGAATGGAGGTAGGGCATGAAGCACGGGCAGCTTCTTGCGTGCACGTATCTAAGATACACAGTTTTGGCTGCTAAGCCATGAAGGTGCACCAAAGCTTTGGTTTCTCTCCCAAATGCAAGTCTAAGATTTGAGGACTGGAGGGCCATTAAAAGGCAGCTGTAAGTTTACTGTGATCACAGAACTCCAATATGTGGAGTTTCAAGAGTAATGACAGATCATGACAAACCAGTATCAGAATGGCTGAAGCCCAAAGGTTCATGGTGGATTTGACATGACCCACGTCATGAGGTATTAGGAAGTTCCCTGTCTCTCCTGCCACTCTAGGCAGGATGCTGCGGAAGGACACGCTTCTGGAAGGGCAGGTGAGGGCTATGAGGTGCAAAGCAACGGAAAGAAATGAAGATTACCTCTCTGCAATGACAAGCTCCCTGGCTCTTGAGATGTGAAGTCACTGGTACAAACAAACAGTTTTTCTCCCTGCTTCAAAGGGGGAATATCCACAGGTTCCACAAAGCTGATAGGAAACTGCCCTAAAATGAGAAGCAGTTGTCAGCAATGAGTCTTCCCTGTAGCCCACCACCACTCCCTCCACCCTCCTTCCAGATTTTGGGATCTATTTGTCTCTTGCTAAAGGAAAATAACCAGCTACCCAGGGTGCTTTAATAGCATGCTGGAAGAGGAACAAGTTTGGGAGTCAGGAATTCCTGAGGTTTTAAATGCTTAAGAGCTAACAGAAAACAAAAAGCTTTGTGCCCTCAGCTTGCTCCAGGCAACCAACAGGCTGTGTTCATTACTGGGACTGTGCCATCAGCATGGAGTTGTTGGGAACAGACATACTAAGTTTTCTCTGCTTTCATTGCTTGCTTCCCAACTCTGAGTCAAGATGAGGACTGAGAGATCCACTAGTGCTGGACCACCAGACCAGTGTCTTGGGACTGAGCACATCCACCTGGTGCTCCTCACTCTGTAAGGCTTGGCCCCAGCAGGGCCTCAGCACAGAAGTCAGGCCACCACACCACGGATGGCCATGGCTGTGACTCACAGGCTCTGGCACAGCTTCAGCACAGCTGAGGCTCCACGGACCTTCCCCACTTTTATCGCTGCTGTGCACTTATTTCACCAGGGCACCCATTGCTGGATGCCCAGCTACTCTGAACAGGGCACAGCCAGATGGGGCAACACACACTTGTTGGCCATCACAAGATACCACTCGGCTACTAATTTCAGTCCTGAGAGCACAGGACGTGATAGAGCCCGCTGCAAAGGCCACTGAAGATGTCACTCCTATCTTTTATAATTTGTGGGAAGGGGATGTGATGGAGTGTGGGCTAGTAGTACTTCCAGCATTCACTCTTGATGACCCAATATGGCATCCACGTTCTCCAATAAAACCTGGAGACACCATATCCTAGACACCCAGAACTTTGCATTGGGTTTAGCCAGTTTGGCATCTGCTGTTTTTAAGCTGAGGTGCAACGAGCAGCCCACAGGCTGCTAGCCACAGTGGCTTCCTTCACAGTTGTAACCAACTCTACTTCTTTTTCCATGTCTTAGTTTCCAGCTCTGTACACGGAAACAACACAATGCTGTTAGAAAGGAAGTCATGGAGCTACATTAATTATTCCCTACGGAGTACTGAGTATTCGTAGGCTGCAGCACCTCCACAGCTTCTATTCAAAAGTGCTTTTTCAGTTCCCAACAACTTTAGCTTAGAAAACCAGGCTGAAAACTACAACAGCTGTTCCAAGGGAAAGCAGGAATCCAAGTGGGTTTTGAGTTAAAGGTCATTAAAAACCATTCGGTTTCACTTCAGCGTGTTTCTTTATCTTTGAGCTATGACACACATCTGTTTATTATTTTTTAATAGCTTCATCTGCTTGAGAACAAGAACTCCCATCAGTTATGCTGGGAGACAAAACTGTGGTGAAGTAGATGCCGGTGATTTCTGCAGAAGCGATTTGTTCCCAGTGGCTTCAGCAGCAGCAGGATCAGACACGCATTCATTCAATGCCATTTATCAGCTACATGGAGCACAGGAGAGAAGTCCTCCTCCCCACCTTTGCTCGTGTCCATCTTTGTTTTAGCCAGGAGACAGCTTGTGCCTGTTAGCAGTGCCCAGACTGCTGCTGCAATAGCACCCCCACCTCCAGGGCCAGGGACGAAACTCCAGTTCCACTCTCACGCTGACGACAGAGTCAGGCTTATGCTTTGAAGTGGCCTGGTTTTCATCTTCCCGAGAGCTCAAACATCCTCTCAACATCAGCATTAAGATGAGAAAGAGCTGCTTAAACAGGGACTATGAGATTCTAAGTGTTAAACTTAAGAGCATTTTGCTGCTTCAGAAGTTTCTCACACACCCCCAAAAGTTTGAGAGACTTGCACACTACTTCAGGCACCCAGATATTGATGGGAGCTTGTGCCGGAAAATGATTTAAAGTGGAAAGGAGGAAATGGGGCTGAGTCAGAGGGCTTGGAGGGACACACGGACTCTGTCGCTGCATCTCCCACTGACTTGACCTGACAAGGTCACTTGGATGTGGATGCATTTCCACTCCTGGTGCATCTGTTTCCTTTCTCCCCTTCCACTGCCACAGCAGGTCAGCGCATAAACTAGCCAGGAAATGGGCTGTCTTTCCACAGAGGACAGAGCAACTAGTTTTGTGAAGCTCTCATCTCCTTGAGGAATGACCCTCCACTAATCTCTCTCAAAAAATAGCAAACAAGCTGTCTGAATAGTTGACACAAAGCCGGCAGGAGACCAGCAGTGGGTAACCTGCACCTTCAGTCCCAAGCAAAGTCCCACGAATTTAGTAAATCAAATCTGGTTCTGCACAGCACTGGCCAAGGGAAGGTGTGCCCATAGAGTGGACTTTCAGCTGGCACATCTATGGATCCAGGTGCAGGCATTTCCAGCTCTTACCTGTGACACCTTCCTTCTTGCCAAGGAGCCAGAACTCATCCACCACGGCCAGCACCTCGATGACATCTCCCACAAAGAGGGGCAACTCTTCAGAGACGCTGGGACAGAAATCAAAGACTGCTCGTACCACGGAGCCAGCCTCCATTTTGCAGGGTCTGACGGAGGATCAGTACCTAAGGCTGAGACACAGCAGGAAGTTTGTTAGCAGCCAGAAACACCTGCAATTACCACACATGCACTCAGAAAGTAAAACCCTTCCTGAGCACAAGAGGCAGGAACAGTGCAAAGGGGTCCTGCTCTGAGTTTCCTGAAACCCCTCACCATGTGAAGCATGCTGCAGGAGCCGAGGGTCTCCAGCAATGCAGCCTCCGTGGTCTAACCTGCCTTGTTCAGCCCTTCTGGCTGTCTCTGTGGGGACACATGTTTGTGCTGCGACAGGGGGAGAAGCAGCAAGAGAATTGGAAGTGAATTCCCGTCAGGAAGGAAGCAAGAGGAGGGGAGGAAGCTCAATGCTTCCCTGACATGCAGGGCAGGGCCCTCAGCCTGCCAGGGCTGGGTGGGCAGATAGCACCCCTCACTTGCGTGGTGCCACCATGCATGCTCTGGCAGAATGGGCACAGGCATCCCCCTCCCCACGCCCCACTCAAGGACACAGGAACTGCGTGCTGGAGCAGCGACACACTTCTTTCTGCCCAGCGAGAGAAGAGATCAAAGTCTGCCCGGGCAATCTCACCCCACCATCCCCTTCCCCACAGCGGTGAGGGGAGCTCCTCCCACCTCTGCCTGCGCTGATCCAGCCTGGGTGTCCTCAGACCTGGCAGGAAATGCCCCTCCTGCCTTCTAGGTACCAGGGTCAACCATCCCCTGGAAGACACCACGATGGCTCCTGGCAGGATCCAGGCTGAGATGAGGGTGCAGACCCTGTTCAAAGCTCTGGGAGCCAAGGCTGAAATCCACCTTGGAAGGGGCCCTGAAGGCAAGCAAAATGTCCTCATCAAGGGCTACGTCCTGGACTGCCCCTTCCTCTGGAAGTGGCTGCTGAGCTGGGATACTTTTCTGTATCATCTGCTTTGTACCAAGCAGCCCCACCATCAAGTCACTTTGCTGCACCAAGGCAGAAGCAGTTCTACAGCTTCAGCTGCTCCTTCCCCTCTTCCCAGACCCCTCGGAAGAGGAACTGAAAGGTGCATCCGCCCAAGGCAACCGGGAACCCTAAGACTATTCCTCAACATCTGCACCTCAGACTGGTGAGTGCTTCCCTTCATCTTCCTGTCCCACTGCAACTACGGGTGGAGCACGGCACTGCCGACACCTCTCTGAGCTGCCTTCAGAACCCTGCCCTCTGCGATGCCGGGACATCAGCATCCTCCCCCACGAGCCCCCGCCAGCACAGGTTGCTTTCCTCCCACGTCACAAGCAGAGTCCCTGCCCTGTCCGGTCGGACACAACTTCCCTGCAATGGGACCCAACCTCTGCCCCTCCCGAAGCGCCTCGACGTGCACAGTGAACAGTCGCCCTCCTAGGGCTGCCCAGCCGGCGATACCTGTCCCGTACTCAGCACGGCGTGTCAGACAGTCCCGCCTAGCTAACAGCAGCACAAGCATGGCGACGCCACCACCACCCACAGTGAACACACGCAGGGCCTCGGGTCCCCCGTCTCTCCATACAGCCGCACGCAGCCCACCTGAGCCCCAGTCAGGAAGAGGGGACGCTAACACAGGGAGGAGAAAAACCTCCCTGCTGATGAGGTGCAGCCAGCTTCCAGAGAGAGTGCCAGCGGGGGATCCAGCCAGGGAAAGGCTTTCTGCTGACAGGACTGCTCTGTTTATCCAGTCCGACACACCTCCTGGAAACAAAGCGGGTTTGTACTCGGCAGGAACAGCTTCCTCAGCACGTCCCTCCCCACCCCCAGACGTGCCCCTGCTGCAGCCAGTGCCCCGTGCCCCAGCCCTCGGCCACCCTCACCTCTGCCGTCCCGTCCGTCACTCCTATTGCTGTCCACTGCCTTGCCCGTAGCACGTGGGCTCCTTGGGGCACAGGCTGTCCCTTTGTCACCAGCGTCGTGCTGGCTGTACAAACAAAGAGCCCAATATCCAGCAGCCGACAGCACTTGGCCACCAGAAAGAGATGAATGGACTGGAGTGAATCAGGCGCACAAAGAGCTGCAGTTCAGGGTAGCAGGAACCTACTGAGGCAGAAGGAGTAACAGTATTAAAAACATGACCATGTGGAGCAGGGAAAAAGATGGAAGAGCCGTCAATTAGCTTGGAAATACTAAAGACAAGGAAGGAGCGTTGCGCTGTTTGAGGTGGGGTGGCTGGGACAGGCTGCTGTATGCTCTGATGGGAAGAGGAGTGCAGCAGCCACAGGCGCAGCAGTAGCAGCCTCTTGCAGGCACCTGGGGCTGCCCTCTGCTCCACAGACAGGCTGAGCTCAGGGTCCCAGGAATCCTCGGAATCCTCGCCATATTCTGAATATGCAAACTTCAAAGCCAAGCTGGACAAAGGGGGGAAAAAACCATTGCAGGCATAATTGCTGCTTTGGGGTAGTCTCTCCAGGAGCACATGACCTTACAGCAAGATTTCTTGCATTTCTTCTGTCAAAGGCGTAAGGTGAGAGTGGGCTGAGGAGTGCAAGGATTACTGCATGTGTGCCGCAGACCCAAACCATGGCTTTGCTGCAGTCACTGGGACTGAGGATATGGCCCTCCCACTGCCCAGGGCTCAGATCCTGCCCCTGAAAACAGCAGTGTCACTTCCTTAACTCACCTGCACCTCTCATTCATTAAAATGTACAAGACTTTCCAATGAGACAGAAGACCGAAAGGGGCAGGCAGGACTGCAATTCTTCTGCCATGTATATATTAATTGCAGTTATAATAAAATGCTAACATATTCTTGTGAAGAGCATTCCCTGAGAGCCAGCCCCTGAGGTAAGAAAGCGTGAAGTAACTTTTGAAATTGCCAGAAAAAGAATCCCAAAAAGCTCATGTTCCCTCAGCAGTACCAAGAAGAGCAGGATCACTCCCTGACTCTGAGTCTCGACAGTATGCTCCTGCATTCTAAAGCAGCGAATCAGTCTTGTGGGGTTTGCTTGCTGAACTGAACACAAAATATTATGTTTTCCAGGACCTTGGCCTTGTCTTACTCTATGGAGTGTTGCCTGCTAACGTTTTCTCCCAACCCCCACCTAGAGAAGGAAGCCTCCCAGCATCTTCCAGACCAGAAACTTACTGAGTCCAACCCTTCAGGCTTAATGGTGAACCTGAGCTTCTCCCAGATCCACCCTAGGTCTGGTGAAAACAAACATCCAGCAGCAGCTCGCGCAGAGGCTCCAGCAGGACTAGCAGACTGCAGGGAGAGCTGGGCTCCGCCTGTGATCCCCAGTGAGTCACGGCTCCTGATGGCTTGCCAAGCACTGTCCCCTCTCACCTCAAGGATGGGTGATCCCCGCCTGCCAGGGGGAAGGAGGGAGGGCTCCTCCGCAACCCAGCCGACACTGGGACTTCATGCCGGCGGAGGTCAGGGCTGCAAATTGCAGGACTCCTGTCCCCGCCTAGCAGCAGACACGCATCCAAAGAGAGCCTCACTGTGCAAGTATGAAGCTGCAGCACAGCAGCGAACTCGCCCCACTGAGAACACGCTGTCTCTTGTCTCGCTGCCTGATCCTGCACAAACTAGGTAACGCGTTCCTGGCGCCCGACTGCAGCCCGCCCGGTGCCAAGCTCCGGGCCTGACACAACAGCATTGTGCAGCAAGGCAGAGAGTGGATTCCCAGGGCATTAATCACTCCCCCCGCCTGCCTGCGTGCACGTTCAGCGCACATTAATGTTACCTCCATGGAAGACTGCCTATTCCATTTCGCCATTAGCTCTGGAGCGCGTCTGGTCTAGCGTGGGCTGATGAAAGGAGGGACCAAAATGAAATGACGGCTATTAACTCTGCTAGAATATTGTTTTGAGACCTTCAGCACAGACTGGAGAAGGCATTTACACCCCAGCTCTGACAACTTCTTGTATCCCTCCTCCCTTTTTGGAGCTGAAATCGGGCAGGGTAAAAAGTCTCAAATAATGGACTCACCAGCACCACAAATAATTGTCATGCCCTTGCTCCCAGTGCCATCACTTAGATGGAAGCAGACCTACTGAAGATGGTGACACAAATGCCCTTTTTGCATCTTCTTGATGATAAAAGGTGAGCGAACGAGTCTCTGATGAGTTACCTTAGAAATGGGAGTTTTGTCTTCCCTGTTTTTGCTGAAAGACGCTGAAGCAAGGATTTCAAGCACTTAAGAGATAAGGCAGCAACATGAAGAGAGACCATTTTAGGCTGATTATGAAAAGCATTAACAGTCCCAGTAAAAGGAGAGACCCAAAGGGCTTGCAGAGAGCTAATCCGGTGGTATACCCAAAGCGCTGATCAGATCATGAGATAAAAAGCAGTCATGGATGGATGCCACAAATTTAGCAGCAAGAAAACCAAACTTCCCAGGCACTATCACCACTTGTTTCCCTCTGAATAATACTTTTCAGCTTCTCATTCAAGAAGCAGTGCTGTTAGAACTGGCTATGGTCAGCATGACAGCATCATAACTGAAAAACTAACATTTCACCAAACAGACCAAAAAACACGGTGTGGGCTTCCACAGGCATACTTGGTTTGCAAAAGAGGGACAAATGGATTCTTGTGCAGCAGATGTCTCAGTCTCTATAAAAACCTTACAGCCTGCCTGAGCAGTAGACCAGGAAGGAGTCAGATTCCCAGAAATGTACAAAAGCCAAGTTTGTCACAGAAATTAAAGAAATGAATATTAAAAATATTAAACAAATTCTGCCAGTGATCTTTTTTCCAAAAATGAAAAACAAAATGCTTTTCACCTAGGTCTTTTCACGCCTCCTTCCACTGATTATAGCTCAATGCCTGTTCACTGAAAACAGTCCACCCACAGAGACGGAGATGCCCCTCGTCCCTGTTCAGTGCATCCCCCAGCTGTGGGGTCTGGCTTCGACAAGAGATCTGCTGTGGCTCTCGCAGCGCAGGATTGGTACATAACATGCAGTGTGAGAAAACCAGGAGTGACATTTGGCTGCAGGATTGGTACCTAACATGCAGTGCGAGAAAACCAGGAGTGACATTTGGCTCCTCATGCCATTGTGCCAAGAACAGAAGCTTACTAATTACATGCCGAGGCATTCCTACTCTTTTCCTCTGTTCCTCCCCGTGGTCTCCAAACCTGGACAACCCTCCTTCCCTCCTCCTTACCCCATTGCATCTGCACAGCCTGCACAGTCCTGATCCACACTCCGAGGATAGGACATTGTCTGCACACCAGCACACCCCGACCGCTCACGCCAGCCTTCAGAGCCGCAGCCACCCGCAGTCACTCCCCCTGCTCGGAGCAGAACATGTTGCTCTGTAAGCTCCCGGAGGTCCTTGCTCGCCTGCACATTCCTGGGTGGGATAAACAATACCCCGTTGAGCCAGGCTGCCTGGGCCCTGGCTGGAGATTGTGCCAATGCAGGGATGGCAACTCCAGCAAACTACAGAGCTGACCCTATGAATCTTGACACAATGGACAACGCAGCAAGCAGGGTAAAAACCCGACTAATGGTGTGGAGGAGAGGAGCCTTCTCCCACCGTGGAAATGCTGACCGCTGCAGCCTCCCGTTAGGATGTGCTGCTTGTCTCAGCAGATCCCAAAGAGCCTCCCCCGCTGAGCTTCACTCAGTGGGAAACACGAGATCTCCTCTTCTGCACTCCACCTCCTAACCCCATATGGCTCCCAGGAGGAAGAGGAATCTCCTCACTTTAAAAAGAAATAGCTTCTTTTGCTTTGTCTGTGACCTGATATAGCAAAAATCATTGAAATGAATATATTTAGGTTGATCGTCAAGCTCTCCAGAACCAGGACTGCCAAGGAGCAGGGACGCTTAAGCAAGCTCTGGCCTCCCACCACACATATGCAACAGTCTGGGCTATTTGCCACCGGAGCTGTGCCACGTACCGTACAAGTCAGTCAAACCACTGCTTCTCCTCTCCAGCTGGGCCCTGGCTGTCACAGTGTTCTCACCTGCTCTGTTGCAGCACGTGGCTGAGGGCGGGCTGGTGGCATTTGTGTGGGGTAAGCACAGCTCGGGGAGGAAGGAAGAGGAGCCAGACTGCTGGGCCAGACGGCGAGCAAAGGAAAGTCATCTGGAAACTAGAGCACAGCATCAATTTTTCATGCAAAGCAGAATACCTTGCCACAACATGTGAGCAAGGAGACTGTGATGGATATTTGATCCCTGGCACTGGGGACCCAAGTACACAAAGGCCAGAACACCAGCTTAGGAGACAGTTTCCCGAGTTCTTTACGGAGTGGCTGCACACACCTTAGAGACCCCGTTACTGAGTCCTGTCTTCTTCCAGCCCAAGGCATGCGGTTGTCTCTCTTGCCGCTTTTGCAGACAGGCTAAAACGATACAACCTAGAATAAGGAACAGAAAACCCCCCAAGAGTAGCACCACTTCTGCTGTGTGGTACCCGTGGCTGGGCTACTGGGGCTAAGTAGTACATAATCGCACAATTAGTCATTACACCTTGAGTGCATATCTAAAACAGGTTGAACTGGGCCTACAAGGACTTTCCTTAACACTGCAGCACTTGACTTTGCACCCTGAACACAGTTTTTCAAGATAGCTTTTGGACAGAAGCCCATTACAAGCGTGGTTTGCTGGGCAGAAATTGGGAAATTACTTAAGTTTGAGTTGGAAGCTCTGCTCTTTTGCCACCTGTGCTGCGCTACTTATCTCCAAAGAACCTAAATCCCCGGTGGGACTCTGCTGATACCTGACATCACGTGGACCTCTTCCTTGCAGAGCCTAGGTGCTCCGGAGAATCATAGAATCATAGAATCATAGAATGGTTAGAGTTGGAAGGGACCTTAAAGATCATCAAGTTCCAACCCCCCTGCCATGGGCAGGGACACCTCTGACTACAGCAGGTTGCTCAAAGCCCCATCCAGCCTGGCCTTAAACACTTCTAGGGATGGGGCCTCCACAACTTCCCTGGGTAACCTGTTCCAGTGCCTCACCACCCTCACAGTAAAGAACTTCTTCCTAATATCTAATCTAAATCTCCCCTCTTCCAATTTAAAACCATTACCCCTTGTCCTATCACTAGACTTCCTGACAAAGAGTCCCTTTCCAGCTCTCCTGTAGGCTCCCTTTAGATACTGAAAGGCTGCTATCAGGTCTCCCCGGAAGCAACAGATTTCATTTCCTAACAGAAAGGTTCTAAAAATAAAGTAAACAAAGTACAAAAGTAAAAGCTCAGAAGTAAAGTAAAAACAAAGTAAAAGCTCAGAAGTGCGGTTGAGCAATCCTTAGAACGTGATTAGAAAAATACTTTTGCTGGAGGTCGAGGGGAAATTACCAGTTAAGGTAGTGAAGTGCTAAGGTAAGCACAACTCAGCTGTCCCACCCAAGCTCACATCACCACCGTCACAAAGTCCATCTGAAGTCACCCACTGCAGGGACACCTCAGCTGCACGCTGGACCCTGAGACATCACACAGCCAGGCTTCCCACAACGGATAGTGGAGCCGGTGCTCTGCAAGGCTCCGAGTGTCACTCCCTTCCTCTCCCCTACTACTCAGTTCCTCCTGTCCCATCGCCAAGTCAAAATCGCTGCATGTCACAGCGAATCCTAAGTGGAGCAGCTGGAGAGAGAACTGAAACCTTTGGCCTTGGCAGAGCAGAGGACTTCAGGAACAGAGCAGCTGAAGCAGCCAGCTCAGAGACGTGGGCATTATCGGTGCTACGGAGGGCCTCCCGAACAAGCGGGACGCATTTAGACACAATGCCCAGCACGACTTGCAGCCAGAGGAGTGAGTCAAGATGAGGGGGCTGATGGTGACGTCTCGTAGCACAGTACAGAGGCTGCATTTGGCAAAGCATCTGCAAAACTGCGAATTCTGTATCTACAAACTTTCAGGCCTTTTGCGGAGAAAAAGACAGAATCGCAATGGAAGCGAACGGCAGAACGGCAGAGGCAAGGGGACAGAGCGCCTTTTCAGAAGAGACTGAAAGAAACTGACATGAAACTGACGTGACAAACCTCAGAACAGATGTTAATGCTTATGACACAAGTATAGGCTTCCTAGGTACTATGGCAAGGAGGAGGAGATGTGAAAGGACGGAGGTGGGGGGAGTATTTCAAGTGCCAGAAACGGCAGCAGAGATGTTTGAACTCGGAGACTGGATTATGTCAAGGATGGGATCAGCTGAGGCACCACTCAGGGTCAGCAGAGGAGCAGCAGCCACCTCTCAGGAGGTGTTGAGGGCCAGTCAAGCCTCCATGCCCTGGTGAGGCCACCTCCAGTTCATCTCTGTCGAAGTACAAGGCGACAGTCTCGGGCTGGCAGGAGTGCAGAGGAATTTGTGTTTGCCGGGGTGAGAACGGGAGGGAACTCTTGGGAGTTTCTCTTCTCAGGCTGGCACAAGCTGAGCGGATGCTCTCGGAGGAGCACCCTGGGAAGGCGCAGTGCTGCAGCCCAGAACTTCTGCTGTGTGCCACCACCCGTGCCACTCTTCACCAATGCCACCGCTCCAGACTCTCGGTGACAAACCACTCCAGGCCCGGGACGCCGGCAGTTTCTATGGGGCCAGGTGCTCCCCTCCAACAAGCTGTCCAGGCAGCCACCAGCTGCGTGCCTGCCTGCAGTGTCACCACCCCGAGTTACCACTGGCTGCACACACACAGCTCAGGAGACCGAAATCCCAAGGGATGCCATGTGGGGAGTAGGCGGGCGGCTCCCACTGTAGCCCACGGCTGCCCCATGCTCTCGAGGTGCCCGAAGTGCTCCCGGGGCACGGCGGGACAGGGCCGGCGGGGCACAGCGAGCGCCCAGCTGGGCGCGCAGGGCTGGAGGGCCACACGCTGCCGCCCGGGCTGAGCACCCCCCCGAGCCAGCAGCGCCCAGCCAGGGGCACCCGCCACCCCCGCGCCGGCCACTGCGGCCCAGGGCAG
>VZSF01006866.1:104734-121019 GCA_013398295.1 Chionis minor | reverse complement strand
CCCCGGCGGCAGACGGGGACATCCCGCCCAGCGCGGAGTGGGCCGGCGCGGGGACGTGGGGTGTAGCCACCCCCGTCGCCCCCGGGCTACCGCCGCAGCAGCGCGGCTGGGTGCTGGCAGAGCAGGCAGGAGCCCGGCGCGGAGCGAGGCGGGCGGCGGCCCGTGCCAACCCGCTTCCCCGCAGGCGTGAGCGGCGCCGGGGCTCCCCTTCCCCGCTCCTGCCTTCCCGTGGGAGCCTCCCGCTGCCCCGTGGGCTTCAGCTTCGGCAGCAGCTGGCGAGCGGGTCTGCACTGTCCGTCTGGGGCAGGCTCAGCTTTGCTGCCCCGAGCTGGCTGTGGCTGCTTAGGGAAGCTGTAAGATCACGCCAGAGCACCAAGATGGAGAAAAATAAATGTGGAAAAATCAAACCCACATGACAAAGAGTTTGTGCATCACGCAGGGGGTCCGGCACACCGAGTACGGTAGGTCCCGCGCTGGTTTTCCTGGCAGGCCAAAAAAAGCCTCCGTGCCCCAAGGGATGCCATCCCTCAGCAACACGCTGGAAAGACCGGAGTCTCTCAGCCCCCAGAGCAGCTATCGCTGTTTGGCGCTTGTTTGTGCATTTAGCTCCACTTCTCCATAGCAACCACCCGGATCCCAGCTCGGCTTGGCACCAGCCAGGAGCGGGGCGTGCAGAGCGTGTCGCGCACACTGCTGTGGGTCGCTTTGGCCTGGGCGGAGGCTGGGCGCTGGCTCCCCCCTGCCTGCTCTCCCGTGCCCTTGGCAGAGGGACCGGGGCTGCACAGGGAGCTGGGGGGGTCTCTTCCCCCCAGGTACGGCTGCTCATATATGGTTTGCTGGAACTGAAGGATGGGTGCCAGCCCCTACCACAGTGTTTTAGATGTTGTCCTCTGAGCCTGAAAAGTTCTGCTGTTCTCGCCTGCCGAGACAGGTTTTGAGCTTTTTTGTCATTCAGATCCCTCCTGCAGCCTTTTGGGTCACTGCCATGACCAACCCACCTCTGCTGGTATCCCCAGCAAATCCGCCTCACTCTTCTTTGAGTTCAGCTGTTTGTATTTTCCCTTTTTCTGCCTCCTTTAGGCCAGCCACAGAAACCAGTATGCATCGCGTGCAGAGTCCCATCTGCTTTCCCCACTGGGGTTCCCTCTTATCCCAAGATCCTCGCAGTTTTGCTTTTAAGATTTTTGGTTCATTCTTCTGGGCCTGGCTTCACTTTGTTTACATGTTTTTCCGTTGTCTGCATACAATTCTGGTCCCCTTGCCTCAGAAAGAGTAATTGAGAATGGAAGAAGGTTTGGAGGCAGGCAGTAAGGACGCTCAGAGGTATGGGAACAGACTGTACAGTGAACAACTGTGTAGACTGGGACTCTTCAACTTGGAAGAAGGACATAGAGTGGATGAAGAGGTCCACAAAATCATGAGTGGCCCAGAGAGGATGGGGAGGATCAACTGTTTGCTGTGTCTTCTGACACAAACCTGTCAACTGCTTTTGTCTTGACTGGAGCCTCCAACGAATGTGAAACCACTGGGCTGCAGATGTTATGTCCAAAGGTTTAGCACCGTTTTTAGCCTACGCTTCTTGCAACACCGGGGGCTAAGTTCATGGCAAGGCTTTGAGAGGCGTGCTTAAGAGAGTGCTGCCTCGGAAACATTTTGTAACCATGTTTTCACGTGGAGAGCTCAGCCATGGCCAAGTGGAGCTTTACCAAACTGTTCAGCACAAAAATATTCAGCACTGGGAGAAAAATGAGCTGGACCAATCCCAGTCCAGAGAGACAGTCCTCCAGAAGGTTGTATCTCATAGGAGCCCTCTTGTGGGGGAAAAAGCTTGTGACTGAGACTAATTTTGCTGCTGCGCTGCCAAGGCCTCAGCGGCCTGGGAGGGCGAGTGATGTGCCCTCCTGGGCTGGCTGTCCTGTTCCAGAGAAGAAAGCCCCCTTCTCTGACTCTACCCTGGAAAGTGAGGGGAATTGAAATGGTCCTACATTTTCTAGGACTACAAGAGGGCAACGTGAGAGCGCCCTGAAGCCAGCAGGCTCAGCAAGGCGACCCTTGATGCCGCCGAGATGTGGGTAGCACGGGCAGCTCTGTGCAGGCTCACCATCATCACCTTGTCCCAGGACTGCCCAGCTGAATTCGCCAACTGAAGGCTGCTCCCTGGGAGCCCTTTCCTTTCTCTCAGGTTCATACACCTCCTCAGTCAGCTGAGTTAGTGCTGTGGTTGGGGGCAGCAGTATCTTCCTGCACATGGGTTGGACACGTGGTGACAGCAGACCCTTCTGCATGCTACATGGGGCCAGGCTGTGGGCCGCAGGCTGGCCTCCTTCATCCCGCCTGCCCATCCACCAGGACATCTTTTGGGTGAATGTGCACTGACATGTGGCTTCAAACAGGAGGGTCTGGCATCTGTAGCAATGCTGCTGGGCTTGGCCAGGGGAAGAGGTGTTAAACCACACAAGAGCTTGAACATCTCAGCCTCACCATCCTTTTTCACTTCTTTTCACCACCAAAAGATAAAAAAAATTAGAGAATCTGAATTCGGCTTTGACTGTGAATGTGGAACTGGCCAGTGCCTCCAGCCCACAGTGGACCCTGCAGACTGAAATCACTCACAGCCACGGTTAAGTGCAGTACCATTTCTAGACATTTTTGCAATAGCCTAAATAGGTACCCTCCGAGGGACAGTTTGCTCTGCTTTCCCAAAACAGGCATGACACAGAAACAGCTTCTGTTAGCAGGCAGAGCTACAAGAGTGTGTGTGTGCTGCTAGGGCTGAAAATGCCACTAGCATCTTGTAGCAGAGACAGAGGAGGAGGTGACAGCGAGGCATGAAGTGCAGAATGTTGCCTATGCAATAGGGTGGTAAAGGTTGCTCACAGGAGATGAAGAGATGTTTGCAAAAGAGGAGGAGCAAGGGGATGTCTGGGGGACACTTTTTGGACAGGCTTGAGACATGGAGAGAGCCAGTGCAACGGAGGGCTCTGTGGGGAAAATTGGGATAACTAGCCCCACCGTGTGCTGGGGAACATGGGTGGGACTGTTTATTCCTTGGGAGTTATTTATTTTGTATGAAGAATGCTATGTATGTTTTGCCTGCTTAAGACATTTTTACCAGGGAAATAACCAGCTTTGTTTCTACTCTTGCTTCTACTCCAAACCTTCCCAGACAGCCTAAACAGCATTTTAAGGCCCAGCCTGGGGCACCCCACGTCACTGAACTATGGATCATGTCTTCCCTAGCCCAATTACAACTCACATGGCTCATGCTGGACCTGCACGGCACACTGTTGGCATCAAGCATCCACACTTCCCTGTTGCAGATTGACAGGACGAAGGTTCAGGGAATTTGTCTCAAAGGAATATCAAATTACCTGTCTTCCACTCCTACTCATCACCAGTTGTCAGAGCTCACGTAGTTGCTTCTGTGCTCAGACTAATAGTTTGTGTTGGCTAGAGCAGACCCTTCAGTGAGCCATCTGGTTTGGATCTGAAGGCATAAGGAGACAGGATAATCCTTTGCTTTTGCCAGCCTGTGTCGCTTCAGCCTGACTACAAATAATCCAAACCAGCTACCAGAAGGTCCCATCTGCACATCAAGATAAATGTGACATGACTAGCCAGATGACGGCCTTGGACCACCACCTCCCAGTGCTGCATTCCTATCTGTGGCGCTGCCAACCAGCGACGGCTGTGCTACGCGTGGAACAAACTGTGTTCAGAGCTGGTCACATCACCAACTGCTTCAAAACTGACCTCCCTCGAAGTTCAGGGTCTACAGGCAGCAACCACCCTTACCTGAGGGAGAACCATGTCACTTGTGCTCAGAGGACTAGTGCCAGGATTCATGTACCCAGCTTGTGCGCACAGCGGTCAAAGACCAGGGCCTGGATTCATTCTCCCTGCTATGTGCCAGTGTCTGGGCATCTCATGTGGGCTGCAGGAACCGAGTCTAGGAGTAAAGGGAGCAGAGCCCTCCTGGATGGAGGGAATGCAGGAGAAGAGCTCAGCAGCTACACACACGCTGCCCAGGGAACCACAGCTCAGGCACATTTTGTTGTGAATGACTTCACGATTTGCTCAGGGATTAAATACTTCCTTGTTTAATAACCTAATTATTTGGGCTAGTTTCATGCCGGACTGTTGGAAAGTTCACTGGCTGGAGTCATCAGCCAGGCCTCGTATAAACGGCTTCCCCCAGCTCTCAGCCAAGTGAGCTGTGCTCATCTTTGGGTCCCCCGGCGGGTGGCTCTTGGCACTACCTTCTTCTGAAGGGCTTTGTTGTTTGTGCGTGTGCCTGAGGCTTTACGCTCCGGGGGCTTCCTCACCACATCTTGTTTGAGCTGGAAATGCACCTGGAGAAAGAACAAAAATAACGGTGTAACACCATGTGTGTGCTCTGCTGGCTCAGGGGTCTGCAGGACTTGCCTCTGCCGCCAGCCTTCAAAGCTGACTCTTGGGCCAAGACAAGCAGTAAGGGGTCTCAGCCAGTGTTAGGATACAATGGGTACTCAGTGCTTAAATCGACTGGAAACATTTTTTTCTCTGTGGAAAATGTTGTACCAACATCAGCTACATATCTGACGTAGAGAGTTGCTCCTGTGGCAATGCGATGTCCTAGGATGGTTTGGAAGATGAGCTGTGAAAGGCCGGGGACTAAACTATGCTCTTTCTTCATCTTTTCTGACCAGAGTAGAGAAATATCATTGCTTTGCATCTCTGTTAGTATTTAATACACAGAATACTTTAGGACAGACAGTCCTTCTCCAATTGCATCTCATCAGCTGAACACTGCTTAATCAGTCTTTCAGCAACTAGTGCATCTAGTAGATCTGGGCAAAAAAAAATTCCAGGAAAGAAACCTCCACCCTGTACAGCCATGCAAGCAGTTAGGAGAGGGAGAAGGGGACGAGGAGCATGCAGAACACAGAGTCAGATAAATGGGGAATGGGGAGGCCATACAGAAAGGTGAAACTGGGATGGTGTGGGTTTCCTGGGGGCGGGATGGGTGAATGGTGGGTAGGGGAGGTGCTGCAGGGGCAGAGGGAAATGGGGACAGGAGGGCTGCTGTGAGGGGAAAGCTGCAAAAATCAGACCAGAGGGGAACAAATCAGTCTTCTACAGTAACACAGTAAAAGAAAAATCTATTTTAGAAAGGAAAGCCAAAGAGCCGGGTGCTTAACCTAGCAAAACAAAGTCTAGGACTGGGCTTGACAGCTCTCTATAAATATATCAGGGAATAAATACCAGGGAAGAAGAGGGGCTATTTAAAGCACAACGTTGGCATAAGAACAAATAGGGATAAACTGACCATAAATACATTTAGGATGAAAATTAGAAGGTTTCTAATCCTGAGAAAAGGGCAGCTCTGGAAGAACTTCAGAGGCTGGCTAGGGTGGAATGAAGAGATGGAGGGTGGGAGAACCACTGCAGTGTATTTACAGCAGAGCCTGACCAGTGCACATGCAGTGGGGCAAACGATGTACTGGGATGCTGCAGCCGGGGGGTTCTTGCCAGTCCTCAGAGGAGGCTGCATCTGCAGTACCGCTGTGCTCACAAGGCAACAGCAGGGGCAGGAATCACCACCCACTGTTTTTATAACCAGTTTCCAGTTGGCCAGCCTGCCCTCGGAAGGGTGCTGTAGGGGCCACGGTGCTGTAAAGAGCACTTGTTTCACTTCATCTCCCAAAGGTGCTTGGCTGTTCTTTGTCGGCACCCAGCCCCCATCTGTCTTGGGTGCTCCTGGCAGAAAGAAGGGCAGCCCCCAGCCTCTTGCTATGGTTTTGATAATGTGTTTGGTTCCAAGCAGGATGGAGATGATAGCAGAGCACTGAAACCCACAGAGCCAGGGGGATAACAGAGCCTCAGGGAACAAACGCTGCCTCCACATTATCACATCCTGGAAAGTGCGGAGGATAGCCCAGCCAGCCAGGGGCTCTCTCCACAGCCAAGAGGCAGAGGGACATGGGAGCTGACATGGCAGCCCAGTGCAGCTGCGAGCCCTCAGTAAGGAATCGAGAGGCACATGGCATTGCCTTCACCCTGTGCCTCTCTGTGAGCCCCATGTGTGCCAAAGCAGCCAGCCTGTAGCCACCGGCAATGCTCTATGTCCCATCTCCTTTCTCTACTGCTCACTAGACATCCCCTGCTGCATTTCTTTGTCCCCGGGGTGAAGACGTTTGGATACACCCTGGTGACTATGCAGCCTGACTCACCAAAGAAGGTGCAGCTGGGCCCACTGTTGTTGTCACCGTCTGGGGCTGGTACCCCTCCGCAGAGGCTGTGACAGTGTAAGTGCCAGGCAGCAGCAGCCGGAAATAATCCCCCATATCACCTGGAACACAAGATGGGAAAAGAAAGTGCTCAGGATGCACAGGGAGCGGAGCAAAAGCTATTCCAGTAGCTCTTGGTGACTGCAATTCCTCGAGGATGTGTAGCTTTCAAAACCCAGGCAATTTTTGGCCTTCCTTCCAGATCTGCTGGCTACTGTGAGGCTGGATTCACATTGGCAGGCTGCATGTGATGTCTCATTAGTGCCACAGAGTAGAGGTCAGCCTGCAAGTAAACAACAAATGAAAGGGGACGGTACAGCAGCGGTGGCTGCAAATCTGAGCGCTCGCCAGTCAGATGACAGCAGACCTAAGGGCAATCACAGCTCCAGTCTGACTCCTTATGCATAACACAATCTCTAATCCCTGTCATATACAATTTTGCCATGCTTGGCTTATCAGCAGGGTTTTAATTGCTCATCAGCTCAGCTGCTCCCCTACCTGCGTAAGGAAGCCCCAGGAGCACTTTCATGGACTATGTACTGGTGTGGTAGGGACAGGGGATGGCCAACAGCGAGGCAGCAGCACATTATGGATTACTTAGACAATCTGAGTATATTCCCATCTGTGGAACTGGATGGGTATTGCAAATTTAAGTAATCATTACAGGCAGCCTGTGACACTTCAGCTTAAGCGGAGCTAACTGGTATGAGTGAGACACGTGAGTCAGTGCTTCCAAGGCAAAACAGGGAGGGTGGCTGGTAGGTCAAAGGGGATCATTTTCTCCTGCTGTTCAGTCCCAGAGAGGCTGCACCTGGATACTCTGCCCAGTTTTGGTGCCCCCACGTCAAGAGGGACATGAGAGAACCAGAGCTCCTGACCCACAGGGGGAGCTCAGGTCCCACAGCAAGAGCTGGGGTAGCTGGGCGAGCTCAGCCGGGCTGGGAGGAGGTGGAGGGGGATCTGCTCACAGCCGGCAGCGACCTGAGGGGCAGCTGCAAAAGCGATGGAGCCAAACTCCTCTGAGCAGTGCCAGGCCATACAACGAGGGGCAGCGGCCACAGACAGCAGCTCGGGAGCTTCCGGGGGGGTCCAGGAGGACAGCTTCACCGTGAAGGTGGTGCAGCCCTGGCACAGGACAGCAGAGAGGCTGTGAAATCTTCATCCGTAGGGATCAGTGAGAATTGGCTGGAGGGAGCGGTAGCTGATCAAAGCTAATGTTGGGGACAATCCTGGTCCAAGCAGGAGGTTGGACAGGAGATCCCAAAGGGCTCTTGCAGCCAGCAGCTCCATGACTCTGTGATCTCTCACACACTTCCCTTTCCTATGCAGGTTGGCACAATACGTGCCAAATATTAGAGTGTCCCTGAGTCGCAGACCTACAGCCAAAGGGAGTTTTGATTTCATAGTCCAGCCCCAGGACAGATGGAATATCAGCTATTTTCTGCAGCCAGTCTGTAATGTCTGGTCCAGTTGGAGAAGGGTATTTATGAAAAGGAGGTTAAAATCGGCCAGCAAAGAAGAAACCACCACAACTTGGATAAACTAAAGTGGCCCTTCATTCTCAGTCTAAATTTGTCTGGCTTGAACTTTCAGCCTTTCATCTTGTTCTGCCATCGTGTCCTTTCCTATCAACTTTTTCAGCTCTGTGTAGATACTTAGATACCGGAGTAGATTATTCCTTCAGTCCTCTCTTTGTTTATGTACAAATGCGTTTTCACCTTTCTCTCAGATAAAATTAGAGTTGACTTTCTGAAGTCCTTTACAATAAGGTTTGCATTCCAGTTCTCACCTTTCTTTCCTAAGCTTTCTTAAGCCCTCCCTGGTCCGGCATGCACAGGCACATTTCTCACAGCTAGTGTTCTTCGGAAGCAAACCATGCTGGCCACACATTATAGCCTCGCCTGCTAACCTCCTCCCACATACTCAGATAGCCTCCGAGAGTCTGTATCCAAAAGGAACAGCATGCAAGGGGACAAACAACCCACCAGAGGTGATGTCATGGCTGATTCCCTGGACAGAAATCACTGCTCCTGCAATGCCGTTGTTGTTCTCATCTGACACCATCCCCTTGATGCCCTGGTGAACCTGCAGGGAGGGAGACAGACTGCTGGGTCAAGGACCCTCCTTTGCTCAAGTGGGTATTGCTGAACACTGGACGAGGGTGGAGCTCTGGGGACAACCCCACCTTTCCCCATACCCTTGGATCTCCTGGCTCTCCCCAGCAGAACCAGTCTAAGACACAACAGCCTTCCCAAAGTTTACCAACTAGAGCACCCAGAGAGCTCCATGACCACCTCCTTTCTACCCCTGTGCTCCCAGGTCCTATTGGTCTCCTACCATCAGAGCTGGGGCCCATGGGGACCTGCAGAAGGGTGTAGGTCCCAGGACTGCCCCCTTACCTCTTCAATGAAAGCAACAAGGGCCTCCCGGTTGGCCATCCACTGCCGCTCCAGGTCCTCCTCTGGGGGGAACTTATTGCAGCTCAACTCCAGGGTGATTTCAAAGCAGTTGGTGTAGAGGTAATTGAAGTCCTGCATGCCTGGAAAAGAAGAGCCCATGGCCAGGGGAATGCGAGGCCCCCTTCTCCCCCTACTCCTGTGTCCCAGGCATCATGGCCCATGCCTATCTTCTACCACAACCATCTTGTTCTTCCTCCTTGCTCCGCAGGTGCAGCCTCCTCCCTCCATGACATCATGACCAGAGCCTTCTCCCCCCGAGCAACCCCTTCCCCTTGTGGCTGCCCCACTCCCTCCTTCAGCTGGATCATTCACCACTCTGCCTTCAGAAACTCAGGAAGGTTTGGTACCGCAAGGGCTGTATGTCCCTTTCCAGTTGCTCTCCAATCTTTTTTCTAGCCTAATTTGCTGATTGCCAGTTTCTTCATTATGCTTTTTTAAATCACATTTTCCAGGAGCCAGCAGCTATGAGAAATGTCTTCCCTTTGGTCACAGTTTTGGGTCTTGATGAAGTTATGCCATAGCATTTTCAAATACACTAACAGATTAATGCTTCCTGCACCCAGCAGCACACAGCAGGTCTTGACAGACCTCAGCTACTTCTGTGGCTCTTCCACAAGCCATTTCCAGTCTTTCCAAGCCATTTCCCAGTCTGAGATGCAGACACCAGAATGGTGCCTAACAGACCTATTGCCACAGCCCTTCCCCAGCCCATCCTGTCCTGAGGTTTCTTGTTTATCCCTTTACTTCTCTTCAGCTCAGCACCTTGCTGCAGGGGGTGCTCACCTGCCCAGCCCTTACCTTTGCTGAGTGAGTACCAAGATGCTCCATTTGTGATGCCATCGGCAAAGTAGTCCCCACAGTTCCAGCCACGGTGCATCCAGCCGTGGGCGTATGAGTAGGTCTTGGCCAGCTAAAGAGCGAGAGAGCAGCCATCGGTCACCGCTCCAGCATGGTGCAGCTGGGGACACTGCCCGGCTCTGGGCAAAACATCCCCCTCCTCCACAGGCTTTGCTGGGGAGCGTGGGAGGGAAGTCAGACAGGAGACAGCTCCTGCATTTTACTGCCATCAAATACAACACGAGGTGGCCAGGACCTCTGTGAAACGTAGGCAGATGAAGGCGGAGGAGAAAGAGCAAAAATCTGGCAAGCTGGAGGCTTGCTGATGGCACAGGTGGCTCCTTCCCTGCTCCCACTGAGACGAGGGGGAGCGGAGGGCAGTGGGCCCACACAGGGGCACTCAGCCCCATCAGTGTTGGTCCCCACACAGCAAACGGCACTAATGGGGGGAGCAGATACGCAACGAAAAGTAACCGGTATCGGTCCTGAATGCAAATAACATATATATCACGGAAATTTGTATTAGGAAAGAGTTTGGGCAACTTCTGGTTCTGGCAACTCCTTGTTTATTGCCCTTATTAAGATTACCGCTTTATTTTTAGACATGAAGGCAGGGCTGAAATTGGGACACTGCATCCAAAGCCTGTCCTTCGTGTAACATACAGTTTAAGAGAGGCCCTTGTTTGCATTTCTAATGCAAGCTCTATACTCTTGTATTATGGTTCAGATGCTGGTGTAATCTCATTCTGTCAGCAGGAAAACAGTTACTTCACTACATTTCTGACTTCTGAGACTATGTGGGTATCATTAGCCTACGCCCCAGACTGCAGCCTCTCTACATCTGGGTCCGAGCGCAGCCCTCATCCGAGCAGGTCCTGGCAAGCCCCTGCACAGCCTGTGCTTCCAGAGAAGGCTGAACTCCAGCTCAGACTTATTTTTTTCATTAACTGTTCTAACACAGACTTGCTTTTTCTTTTGCCGGGTATTTTCTAATGGAAGCAGTGACCGAAGGCACTGTTTTCTGGGACATTTTAACAATGGAGAAAAACCACAGGCTTCAGCTAGTGCTAGCAGGATCAGCAGCACATACTGATATATTCCCTGATGTCTGCCTATGCTCCTGGTGCTCTTTTCATTGTATTTCTTATTCTTTGCCATCCGCAAGCCCCTGCTGGGGCCCCACCTCCCTTATCCTGCTCTCAGCAGTCCCCCAGCCAGACCCTGCCACCTCTCTAGGAAAAAAAAACCATATACATTCTCTGACAGTGCAGCAAATTTGGGGGCAGGCTCCAGCTCTGGAAGAGCAGGGTGGTACTGAAGACACTGGTGATACTGGGGTTATGGGGAACCCAAGCATGACAGGGATGAGGAAGGGGCTCCCAAGGGTTAAGACTGGCCTGTCCGTGTGGTGGGACTGGCTCACGGTGGGACTGCTCTGACGTGGCTCTTGAGCCGGTGGCTGGCAGAAATGCCGCAGTCTGCTAATGGTTATTTCCAACACGTTTCTTGGCTCGGCTCCTGCGTGAGGCAGTGACCCAGAGACTCCCAGCCAGCTCTCGCACGCTGCACCTCGCCAGGGCCACGGGAATGCCCTCGCCCGCCAGCGCCGTGCTCACCTTCTGAAACAACTTGTCGTCAGGGGTAGGTGTGTTGACCGTGCGGCGGTGGCTCCTGAACCGCTGGTCTTGCGACTTGTCATAAGGGTAATTTGCCACCACCGCTCCACCGTGCAGATTGGCCGAGAGCACAAAGTTGTAGCTGCTGAGCCACTGGATCACAGCCAACGTCTCTGGTTCCACCTGTGAGGAGAAGCGGGACGGGGACAGGGAGAAGAGCTCAGCCACCTCTGGGCTGGCTGCTGCTCCACGCCAGGCTGTGGTGTGATCAGTCACGTCAGATGCTGCCCGCAATGTGCCTGCTTCAACCCTTGCAGCGTTTTCCACCGCCCGCCCTGGTGCAGAGAGCTGGTTCCTCCGGTGCCACAGCTCTCCCAGCACAGCCCCAAAACCCAGGCACAGGCGTTAGCCAGCATGTGCCACCTCCTCTGCCCTGAGCATTGCAACCTCCTCCCCAAGCCGGCTGTGATGCCGGCGTCTCCTGGTGGAGGTGCAAGCTGTGATCCAGGGCAGGATGACATAATTTCTCTGCATGCAGGAGGAACAGGGAAGGAGACAAGCACCATGCAAGCCGAAGGACAATACATTTGCTTGGGTGCCGGGCCACTCTAAGAGTATGCTGTAGCCCTCGAAGCATCCCAGACCAGTACCTGGCTTTTCCAGTTGTCGGGCAGCGGGATGTGGTGATTTGGCCCACTGATTTCCCCGCTGTAGTACATGAATGTGTTGAGGTCAGGGAAGTTGCGGTTCAAGTCCACTCCGTTGGCGTTGTTCCTCCCCGTCAAGTACCCGTTGCTGTCTGGGCCCTGCGGGGCAAAGGTGCATCGCTGGGGTGAGCACAGGGTGGGCACAGGCAGGCTGGGTGACAGGGCGGCAGGGACTGGCCGTTGCAACATGTGTGTTATTGCTGGCAGGAGAATAGAGTATTGGTACTGACAGGAAAAGTCAATAACAATATCTTCATTTTCCAGGGTCACAGAGAAAGGCACAAGCCAAATAAACAATTTACCTCAACTGAAAGAGCCACAAATAAAATACCTCCCTGAGGTCCAGCGGTACAAAGGAATGGGTGAAGTTTTGGGGGGGGCACCTAGAAGGCTTCCCCCTGCCCCATCCCTCATGTCCCTGTCTGCTCATGAGAGCAGCTGTTCAGCTGCCACTTCCCCAGCCTGGAGCAGGGAGTTTGCAGTGACCCTCCCATGACAAATAACTTCTTGGGAGGGCAAGGCAGGTGTCGGAAGCCTTCTCCATCACCTGCCAGGGCCACCTGTGGCAGGACACACAGTGTGAGCCCTTGGCACGGGAGGTGGGGAGCAACAATGCCAGTTGAGGGGTCCAGGTTTGGCAGGGCATGGAGATGAAGGATGTCCCCTCCCCACAGGTGCAGTGAAGGGGATCCCGCAGGGATTTGAAGGGCTTTCTGCCCCTACCCGGCTGGAGGAGGCGATCGCTGCCTGGTACCTGCTTGGCAGCCACTTCGTACCCGTCAGGGTTCATGGAGGGCATGATGTGGATGCGCGTGTCGTGGATGAGGTGAGTGATCCGCTCGTTGCCCCGGCGATACTCCTCGCACAGGAATTCGGAGAGCTGCAGCAGCAGCTCACGGCCCAGCACCTCGTTGCCGTGCATGTTCCCGACATACTTGAACTCCGGCTCCACTGGAGAGAGTAACAGAGAGTGACACCATCAGCCAGGGCTGGGATGCGGTGAAGAGCGAACTCCTACTACAGGGAGCTTGGGCAAGTGCAAAGGACCCCCAGTAAATGGTGCAAAATGGCCACTTCCCTTGGAAAATGCAAATCTCAGCAAGGGAGAGTGGCACAGTTCTCATATGGACTCCCCTCTGTTTTGCCACAGCATCCCTGGGAGCAGCTCAGGCTCTCCACCACGGTGCTGCTTGCCTTCGGAGCACACAAGAGGGTGTATTTGAGGGTGGTCTGGTCTCAGGCTGGGGAGAGGCAGCACAGAGGGACCAGGGAGCACCGGCAGAATGGCTGCTACCCCGAGCCCCAGGGTGCCGGGGCCTCCCAGCTCTGTGGTGGGTGGTAGTGGAGAGAACAAGTCCTTTCTCCCACCTCTGCTCTTCACAGTTTGCTCTCAGTGCCTCTCACCAGCATGGCACATTCCTGGCTTTGCATGCTTTAAGGAGCTTTTCACTACTCTGCAGGATAAAATCAATCCCTGGCTCGGGGCGAGCCATGCATTTTCACGGGAAGGGCATGGTCGCCTCTGGCTGCTGCCTGTCAGCCCCTGACTCCCGCGCTGGTGGGAGGCATCAGCAGTTTCTCCTCTCCCTCCCCTTCACCTGCCTCCAAGGAAAAGGTTTAGGGGCTTCTTTATCCTCAAGGGACAGGGACAAGAGCCTAGAGAAACCTCAGTGGATGAGTTGAATATGAATCAAACCATCCCTTGGGCAGCTTTGCTATCAGCAAGAAGGTCTCTTGCCACTGACTTTTCTAAAATGGGGTCTTGAAATATAGATTTAGAGACTACAGGCAGACAGTGCCCAGAGCAGGACTCACTGCTTTGCTGAAGGAGAGGCAGCACACGTGAGGGATGGGTTACTCTTTTCCAGAGGGGCTTTTAAAGCAGTTACTTGTGGAAAAATAAAATGTTCCACTGCAGACTGGAGTCAGCACTAGTACGATGAGAGACACGAGGGAAATTGGGTTAAAAAGGGAGGCTGACTTTCACACAAAAGCGTCAGGGAAAAAAAGGCTGTAATTACAAATATTGGCTTGCCAGAGCTTGAGACTCCCATTGCACCATGAGCTTTCCAGCCACTAGCAACGGTCAGACTCACAGTGGCAGCATGCAGCCCTGCTGCCACGCATGGTGTCTGTCAGGATCCCTGGGGAAAAGCACCACAGCCCCATGCATCGGACATCTGCGGCTTCCAAAATCTCCCGTGCCTTTGCTGTGTGAGGAGGAGACACTGCTCCTGGGCATGCTGAAGATAGATTCTAAAAGAAAAATAATCAAATTTTGGCAAAAGATTTTGCTTTTCCAAATCTGTTAACTGTGGTGCCTCAGCACGGGATACCACAGGTGGGCAATGTGTTTTGACCTGGTTAGATTTCAGGAGACAAAAGAACTGATTTAATTAGGTTATAAAAACCATAAAAATGTCCCGGGGATACGTGCAGCCTTTATTTAAAAAAATAAGGTCTCAGTAGGGATTCTCCTTCTCTGCTTTGTTTTGAGTCTGCGGCAGAACTTGTCAGCCTTTTTCAATACCCAGACCCCTAAACATTATCCACGTGGCCACAAAAGCCCTAATTACTGCACGTAAGCCCACTAACTTGCTTTTCGGAGTTACTTTCCATGGCTTTCAAGGGAGTCCAGAGATTCCCAAAGTCCTCATGCTACATGCTGAAAGTGCCAGCCTGAGGGTGGCCCATGCTGCACGCAGGGCCACAGATCCTTGCTGCCCACCTGGGGCAGAGGAGATCTCGGTCACCTCCTGCGGCCCTTCCAGCTACTCTCCTGTAATTCCGCAGCTATAAAATCCAGAGGTGCATCCCCAGTGCCCTTTGCTCGCTCCTTGCTTTGAAACTGTCCCTGATGTGCTGTGGAGGTGCCTGAGGTGTCCTCAGCGCCATGTGGGTTTCCCTGTACCAAGTGGGGCTGGCATGGAGGAGATGAGGGTGGGAAGCCTCCCATCCCACTTCCCAGCACCCCTGAAGGCGATGCTCTGGGCTGCAGGAGGGGAGCAGTGGGTACAGTGGGGTTTGGGGGGGCTGCTCCACTGAGGGGGGTGCAGGTACGGGTCCCGCTCACCCCTGCAGCGCTGCCGGCAGTTTTCCACGTAACTAGGCTGCCTGGACTTGTCACTCCCTGCATTTAACCGCACCAGCGGGCGAGCCAGCATTTGAAAAGGCAAAAATATCCTGCAAAAAGTAGGCAGAGCCCCGTCCACATCCGCGGCCCAGGGGCACAAGGTGGGGGAGCGAGGGAGCTCTGTGTGCACGCTCCCAGCCCGGAGAACCATCTGGTCCCTTCAGCCCCCCAGGGGCACCTGGCTGCCAGCAAGGTCTGGCTCGGTGGCCTCTCGGAGGCAGCAGCTCAAGGGGCCATTGCTGCCAAAGCTTCCGCAGGGCCACGTGGCAGCAGGTAGAGATCCCTGAGACCTGCCTGTCACAGGGGCTGCACAGCCCGGGGGACCAGAGGGGCTGCAGGAGCCCCGCGCCCGCCCTGCCGGGGTCCCTTGCTAGCTGTCCCCCTGGCTTTGGGGCCTGGAGAAAGAAGGGCTGAACTGTTCCCTCCTGCCACTACCCACCAGCAAAGAGCAGACGGTGGGCTCAGCCTCTCCCTGCCTGCACGGGCGCTGTGTTTTGGGAGGGAGAGGGTGGCAGGGCAGGTGGGGTGCTGGGATGGACTGGGCCAGGTTCTCTTGTCCCAGGTTCTCCTGTTGGCCTGCGCTGAGAAATCACAGCTCCGTCCAAAGTGCGCGCCTGCGCCACGCCGCAGCCCACGCAAGCATGGCACACGCACGCCGGTTTTGCGTGCGTGTTCCCTGGGCTGGCGGCGGGGTCCATGCCGGAGCTGGCACCGCCTGCCACCCGGGCATCGCCAGGAATCCTGCCTGGAAAGGGAGGTTCCCCACCCCGTGCCCCGACGGTGCTGCGTGGCAGGGAGCACAGGGACGAAGCCCGTCCTCTGCGAACTGCCGTCCCCGTCCCCGCCATACTCACGGGGCTCGTGGATGCCCGGGTAGTCGCTGAACTCCAGCACGTAGAGGTGTCGGCCCTCGACGCTGCGGCCGATGCTGTAGATGCGGGTGACGTAGGGGCACTGGCTCTGCACGCGGAACAGGGCCTGCACCATCTCCTCGTAGCGATGGTGGAGGAAGCTGAGGGCGGCCGCCACCTCGAGCAGGAGCAGCGCTCCCCCGAGGGACCGCAGCCACCGAGTCATCCTCCCGCGGCGCCGGGCGCCCAGACCGACTCCGCGCCCCCGGCTCCCTCCCGGCCGGGAGCTTAAAGTGCAAACTCCAACCAGCTCTTTCCAGTTTCCGAGTGCCAGCCCCCTGCACCTGCGGGCGGGGGGCGGCGGGAGCGGGGCGCGCCGGGGCCCCGCGGCGCAGGAATGCTCCCCCCCACCC
>VZSF01006866.1:65666-104715 GCA_013398295.1 Chionis minor | reverse complement strand
GGCCCTGGTGCCCGCACGGCTGCCGCAGGGGTGAGGGTGCCGCAGGGGGAGCTCCCGCCGCTCCCCCATCCCCCCCCCGCCCCTGGGGCCCGGCCGCCAGCTGGGAGCCGCGCCGGCTCTCCTGCCCCATCTCCCGGGGAAGCGGAGGGAGGCACCGCCGCAGGCTCTGCCGCTCCGCCGGCCCCTCTGCCCGGCTCAGCCGGCAGTCCCGCTGCTCCCGGGGTAACGGAGAGGGACGGCGTCGCCCTCCCCACAGCCGCCTGCCCACGCAGCCCAGCCAGGTAGGAACTGGCAGGGGGAGGCCAGGGCGACCTCCAGTCTGATGTAGGAGTTGTCTGCTGGCTCCTCTGCGCCCCTCTGCCACTGACACCCTTGCCTGCGTGGGCAGCAGGAGCCCCAGCGTCCCTGTGCTCCGGCCGCGGATGGGCGCAGTTGTGGGAGACAGCCTTGCTTTGCAGCCTTACCCCGTGGGGCTAAAAGGCCAGCAGCTTAGTGGCTCTGTCAGAGGTGTTTAGTAGCACATCCCTGACATGGAGCCCAAGCAGCCGGAAGATTTGCCATCACGCCTGGAGACGTCAGGAGAAAGGCGTGATGGGCTTCTCGGGATACTTGGAGCCATGCTAAACATCTGCCTTCCCTTCAACCTTGAGGTGGATCCACGCTGCATTGCCTAATCCCTGTGGAAAGGGTTGCTCTAGCTGCCTCCTCCCCCAGCGAAGCATCCTCTGCCCAGCACCGCTGCTTTCCTGCCTGTCCTCCACACGCACCTGGGCTGCCGGCTGCCTTTCATAGAATCATAGAATCACTTGGGTTGGAAGAGAACTTCAAGATCATCGAGTCCAACCATAAATCTATGCCAAAACCACCCCTAAACCATGTCCCTCAGCACCACGTCTACTCTGTTTCTGCCTCAATTTCCCAGGAAGAGCAGTGGTAAAACCAAGGACCCTCTGTTTATAGCCTCTAATGCAAACGGTGCAGGCTGGTGGGCAAAGCACACAGCCTGTCTGCTTCTGGCTTGGCTTACTCAGACTTTCCCGCTTCCACTTTTCTTCTGCTCCAGCACCACCATACTGGTCCTTTCTCTCCTTGTCCCTGGACCTTCTTGGTTTCCTGCCCCATCTGCACAGTGTCCTCCTCTCAATTATGGGCCTTTAAAAAAAAAAAAAAACACCCAACAGAAAAAGGTTGTAAAAGTCCTGTTTTTTAACAAATATCTTTTGAAGACATGACCAGAAAAAAAAAAAAAAAGGGATATTATACATATATAATAGCAGTAACCACATGAATACCTTCTCCCAGTTAAGCTACATCCCACCACATCCTCGCTCGTCAGCCAGTGTCAGAGAGCAACACGTATTCAGCAGTGGGAACGGTGTTGCACCCATCTTTAATCAGGTAACAAGAAGCAGTGCTGGAGGTGCCGGCTTCTCCCAGCACTTGGAGAAAACCAAAGAAAAATAGCTGAGGCGGTGGCAGGGCATGGTGAGCATGGGTATGGCCAGCATAGGTACCCCAGGGCAGCTCGTATCTCTACAGCAAGCCACGTCTAGTGGTATTTTGTGGAGCTGGCAGCTCACACGGCAGTGGGAAATGCCCTTGCCTCCTTCACATCGCCGCTCCCAGGGCTGCTGGGTTCCCCTGGAGCTGCTCTCTCCCCAGCTTTCAGCAACCAAGGCGATGTGAAGGAGGTGGGCAGCTTTCCAGTGCTAGCCGGTGTTACTTGGCAGCCAGAGAGCGCTAGGCAGGGCTATAGTAAAATAGCACAAACCTCATGTTTGGTCTGTCGCCCCCCTCCCCTTTCCCTTCCCAGGCTGTTTCTAGTGGCCTGCGACAGCAGAGGCAGAGTTGGAGCTGCCAAAGGATGCATAAGAAAAACACTCACTTTCCTATGGAGACAAGCAACACTGACGTGAGAAACAACAGAAAAAAATAAGAAATGCCAGACCGTTAGATCCTAAAAAGGAGCCACGAGCAAAATCTGGGGTGGGTGGAGAACGCATCTCACGCACTACTAGGTCTGGAGAATTAGTCAGCGTTATCTGTAGCACAGGGATGGAGGCAGCCCGTTATCAGGCAGCAGGTTTAAATCAGACAAAAGGAAATAGTTTTGCACACAAGGCCCAATGGAATTACATCAAAGCTGAACGTTAAACGAGTGCAAAACAGGGTAGGATGA
This sequence comes from Chionis minor, assembly GCA_013398295.1. Taxonomy (NCBI): domain Eukaryota; kingdom Metazoa; phylum Chordata; class Aves; order Charadriiformes; family Chionidae; genus Chionis; species Chionis minor. The sequence continues at coordinate 102,536 of VZSF01006866.1, read as the reverse complement.
ATTCATAGGGAACTGGGGCATCCACAGCTATTAATTATGCAGATCCAGAGCAATTGCTTGATCATAAATTTCCTATGCCCCTGATGGCTAGAAGAGAAGGATCATGCCCTTTCCCTAACTGTCCATCTAAATCCTTGCCCACTGCTCAGCTGGAGCTGAGCACCAATGTGCTGCCTGCCTGATCTAACCTCGCGTGGCTTTTATTATATTCTAGGAAAACAACATGCTAGTGAAGCTTCAAGCCAACAATAAGTTAGGGTATGTTAAAAAACATTGATGAAAGCAGAAACAAACAATAGAGGGACATAGTTCTTAGAAACAGTGCAGGAAGTAAACAAAGACTTAATTTGGAAAATGCAGCTAATACATCTGGGATGGATCATCCACCATCACCCCTCCTCCCCACCCCCCAGATGTTCAAAGATGGAGGGATCTTGAGGCAGTGGGAGAAAGAGGGCAAGCAGGAGCGTACCGTGCCACAGCGGCGAGAGTGAGAGGAATGCGAATGCGAGCCCCGTCCCCCTCATCGCTCCACAGCTGAGGATCACAGGCAGCAAGGACCCGATCCCTCTGGAGCTGGTTGTGGAAAGACTCCACCTGGTGCATTTGTTTTAATTCTGGCCGTATTGTTACCAGTGGAAGATTGGAAAATTTGAGGAAAGTTCAAGCGCAGAGCCATAAGAATGAGCAAACTAGGAAGAGTGTGTGCTGAAAGAAAAATGATGAACTGTGACAAGCATGTTTGCCTTGGCAGAGCTACAGCTGTGGCTGCATGCAGAGGCGCGCAGCCGCAGGGCCCTGCAAATGAGGGGCACCCCCCCTCCATCCTTCACCTGGTTTTTTTTTTTTTCTGGGGCGGGAGTGTTGTAGCACCAGCCAGTGGCCAGTGGTTCTGTCTGGAGAAGGAAGAAGGAAAACAAGGACAGAGGACTGCAGCCATCCAGTGCATGGCAGGGGAGTACAAGCTGCTTTGGCGAGGAAAGATGGGGTTTGGGCACTAACAGCCTTCCCGGGAACTAGGCCACCCATATGAGGTGCCTGGAGCCTGGGAAGGACCACAGTGCCTTTCCTTGCCAGGAGGGGATGCTGCCCATCCACTGGGAACTTCAGATCTGACCCAGGAGAACAGCAGGGAACTGGCAAGAGAGGAAATCCCATCTCGGGACTTTTCCATGTTTCATGCTGGAAGTTCTATTCCACTATTGGCAACTTCCCATCTTGTGGAAAACTGCGCGGAAACTTTTCTGGCATGAGTTCAGAAGTCTTTATTGTGATAAGCATACAGAGATTTGTGCGTGCATCAGAACAAAGATCCATTTCAGCAGGGCTGAACCGCAAAAAGAAAGCGTATGGCCTGGGTGGCAGGGGCTGTTGTCCTCGGTGCGTGTCCCCCAGCCTCTCCTGAATGGGCTGTCAAGCCCCGTGACGCAGCCGGCAGCCCCGCAGAGCCTGCACGTCCTCCCTTGCACAGAGCACGGGAGGAACTGGGACAGACGAGGAGGGGGCGTGCATCCAGCTGAGTGAGAGCTGCTCTTGGAGAAGCTGGGGAGCCCCGGCCAGCACCGACAGTGCAAATCAGCCTCTCACCGCAGAGGTGATGGCCCCACTTCTGAGAGCTTTCTCCCAAGTGGAGACTGCACCGGGCTTTGCTGTAGGGCCAGAGAAACGAGCTGTAGCCCACGCACAGAGGAGAGCCGGCTGTGTCCGGGAGGAGAGCAAAGGGTACTTGGATGGAGCCTGTGGTGGGAACTGGTTTTCTGCAAGAGGGGAGCGTGCTGCAGGCACCCCGGCTTTCTCTTCTGACCCCCAAAAATTTCAGCCTCGCTGATAGTTCTGCCTCAGCCCTGACACTTGGGTGAACACAAGAAAGCTCGTGGAAGTCATCAGTACCAGAAAGACCAGACTGCTCCCGCACCCTGAAAAAGCGATCAGATCCCCCTGCAAGGAACCTTCCTGGAAATGTACCACTCATCATTTGAGCCCAAACCAGAGACACACATTCCACATTGCTGCAGCACATCCCGGGGCTTCCTGTGGCAAAATGGGAGAGACCAAGGTCTGGAGTGTTGGCAGCCCAGCAGAGCTGATCAGTGAATAAACATTTGCAAGACAAGAATCTGTGATGTTAAGAGATGCTTTAACCCAGAAGAGCAAAACTGTACAGGAGCCAGTGGCTGGAAATTAAAGCCAGAAGCTATCAAATTAGAAATAAGGCACAAGTAATTACCAGTGAGGCAGGTCAACCGCATTAACAAGAGAACTGATACCATATTACTACTGACATATTTGGAAATTCCCCCACTATCATTAATCCTATTCACGTACAGACTGGGTGGCTCTGGAACACACATCTGAGCTGAATACTGCTGGGTCAGATGCAGCACAGAAGCAATAAAATCAATGTTCGTTAAACTTGAACTCTTTGAGCAACGATTTTCAGTAGCCTTCATGGATAAAGTCCTGCAATAGCAGGAGAAATGGGGACAAAAAACCATATGCTTTCCTGGGAAGGTTCAGGTACAGCCAGTGATATGCGATCATCTCACCCTGATAGGATGCCTTCAGTCAACCCAGTTCCCAGAGCCTCAGCCTGCTCAAGTGGTTTTTTTAAATGGCACATCTGGTGTCACCTTTGAAATTCTAGTTCTGGAGAGATTGACTCATAAATGTGGTCTAAAAGTCACAAGGTTTAAAAATAATGTAATGTATTTTGTATTTATCTAAGTTTGGGGCCTTTAGATTGCTCTCAAGTCACGTTTACAGCTTTAAAAAAAAGTGAAGGCAGGCAGCAGGGAGTAAGTAAAGATACCAGCTGATCACCTGACACCAGAATCAAGAGCTAATAATATTAAAACTAATGGGATTTGCAATAAAGACAGAAAACTTTGCTAAAGCTCTTGTCCCAGGTTCTGCACCTGACCTTTTCCTTTGGCATTAGCAGGGACCAGAAGAGCACATTGGCACAGACTTCCTCTCCACACCAGCTTCCACATGGAGTTTCTGCATCGATTTCTGAAATGTCCCAATGGATCTGCCAGTTCCAGCATCACAGACACAGCTAAGCAGCTGCCAGATCCCTGAGGAGGTCTCAGGAGAGGAGTTACCGTTCTATGTTTCTACACTGTTCATGGGGAGGAAGGACACACTGGCTCATGCAGGGACCTTCTCCAGGGCACCTGCTCTGCTACGAAGACTCCGTATGCAAGGAAGATGGCACAGGGTGGGGTGTGTGGCAAGTGGCGCTGACTGGTGAGCTGAAGCAGCTCCAATCACACGTTCCTCCTGCATGCCTTCCAGCCACGGCCAAAAAATACTCTTAATCTCTCATCTACCTATCTTCGCTGAAAACAACAGAAGGAAGACTCCCTCCCTAGAAGAATTCCAACAACTCAATGTATCTGCAGATAAAACAAAAACTGGTCAGTGGACAAACAGCATGAGGAAGTGTCATTTGTGGGTTGGTCTGGATCACTTGCTTGGGGCAATATTCTTTGAATAGTACATGTTTCAGTGGAGCCTTGTGGAAGGCAAAGTAGCTCACAGTAAGAGACAGTGATGTATGGTGTGACACAGCAGCCATTTTGGAATGCAATGACTGGGAAAAAAGCTCAACTTGCACTAGTCCAACTGGGCAGAACAGCCCCCAAACTTTCTCTTAACTGAGCAGACCTGGCCCTGAGATATACGAATGGGGAACACAGACCACAGACCAAAACCAGAGGGTATTACTTTTATATACACTATTAGCAACTCTACTGTCACTCGCTGCTGAAAACTTTGGTGTCCAAATTTCAGAAAGATGTAAAACTTTTCAAAGAAGCGGAGTCAAGAGCTACAAGTGAGGTCAGCACAGAGCACTTTACAGATTGAAGGTCAATCTATTTAATACAATACAATGACGACTTGCAAGCACCAACAAGGAAAAAGGGATAGCAGGGAGTTACTCAGCCTTTCTGAAATGGGCAAAACAAGGTCCAGCAGAAGCTGAAGCCAGCTAATTCAGAGAAAAAAAAAGACACGGATTTTTGGAAGAACAACAAACTGCCCAAAGATCTTACCACAAGACAGGGTAGATATTTCCCTTACCTTACCTTTCCTTATTTCTTTCAATATGTCACGGCTCCTACTTCCAGGCATGAAGTAGAAATAATGGGGGGACATTTTCCAGCCTGCAGTGTGCAGAGGGATAGGCTGGGAGAGCATGAAAACCTTGAGCACTGTGTCTGTGCTTGCCTAAAGGAGAAGGCTTTATTGGGGTTGCACATCCTGATCCTCTCCGTGACTTCTGCAGCTTTGCTCAGGTGAAGGTGTGTGTTTGCCATGCCTTTCTCTCCACAGTATCTGCTTTCTTTTGGCCTCCAGCACTTACAGGTCATTAGGAGAAGAGATTTCTGAGATTTCGTGGGAGGTAGACAGGCACCAGTGGTTTCCAAGTGTTTTTATAAAAATGGATATCTGGATTNTTTTTTTTTTTTTTTTTTGACCACTGAATGGAAGATGGAAGAAAGTCATTCACAAACCTGATCAGTGGCATCGCCCTAGTTGTGTGCTAGAAGATGAGCTGCAGTACATGCACTCACAAGCCCTGGGTCTTATGGTCACGGGATAAGCCTAAGCCATGAGGAAAGGAAAACTTTCACTGATTTTGCTGGTGGAAAGAGTGGTTCAATCTGTGCATGCTCCTGCTGCTTAAGTGCTGCCAGCTGTGTTTTTATAAAGGAACACGACCTAATAAACATTTTCCCTAGATTGGAGGCTGCTGCATGATCAGCACAATGACACTGGATGCTTTAGTAGGTGTATACCTGTAGGCACACTGATCACACCAGAGTCCCTGTAGGCATAAACACTTGCTACTGGCCAAGGATCCTCAGCCAGTATGAGCTGTTCCTACAAAAATCAGCAATGCCTGGCTGGGAACGCGTGTCTTTATGTACCCTAGGGACGTGGGAATGGCTCAGTGTAAGAGTGAGCCAGCTTTGGTCCAGCAATGACATCAGGAAGACGTGGGAAAGAGGCTTCTTGCCACCTGTGAGAGGAGCAGACAGCCACCAGAGCCCAGCTAAGGGCTGATGATCGCCAGCACGCTCAGTTTCTTCATCCTCATCCCTTCTTTTCCCAGAGTGGCATTTGGGAGCCTGCCCAGCCTTCAGGGGCCAGCCAGGTGCAGGTGGCCGTACCTGGCTGCAGGGCTGCGAGGGCTCAGGGCGCGGGGAGGCAAGCGGAGGTGTGCTGGTGCGGGAAGGGCTCTCAGGAACGGCTTCAGCAGAGGAGGAGCAGGATCACCCCCTGCGTGATCGCTCCCAAGAGCTCAGTGGGATGTGTGACCCTGAGATTACCCTTGCAGGAGCACCGGCTCCCAAAGATTGCTGCCGCTTTTCTCTTTATAACGCTGTGCACAAGGCAAAAAACCAACAAGCAGCAAAGTTTCATTTGAATGAAAGTACGACCCATTCAAGGAGGGGACACCTGCTTGTCTGTCCTTGGCAGAGAGAGGTGGTGAGCCCGATGTCCCAAGGTCTGTCAGTGCAAGTGTGAGTCAGAAGAAATAAATGCCCTTGTTGTACACAGTCAGTAGCTTCAGTGAGAGGCGAGAGGGGTTCCGCAGTACAGCCTGCTCTGCAGGGGTCTCCTAGCTCTGAGACCTCGGGCTGACACAGCCCCTCTCCCCCCAAGGCTCTTCCTAAACAACCCCCTTCTGCAGGCACTTGGGCTTGTGGAATAGAAGCCAGGCAAACAGGAGCACGGCCACCAGGACGAGGGAGCACAGCACCATCAGCCCCACGTAGCTGCCGTGGGAGAGAGGGGGCACAGCAGGCTGCTCTGCGGGGATCATGTTGGTCAGGTTCAGCATGTAGCCCAGGGTCCAGCCCGCATCGCTGCTGCCGATCTGAAACGGGAGAGGAGCAGAATCAGTGCTGGGAGGTTCAGAGGCTGCTCGCGGCATTCCCCAGCGGTGCCACTGCCCCAGCAACAAGGGCCGGGCTGTGCAGCAAGAGTCTGCTATTTGTTAGCTAGGCAGAGCCCTCTCCACCACCAAACACACCTTTCCAAGGAAGTGGATCCTTTGCCAGTTCTTTTCAGTGAATTCGTAGCCATTTTCCAGGAGAGAGAGGATGTAGGCTCCAGAGAAGCAATATTCGCTCAGGTACTTTTCTTTTATTTGGTGATATGCTGGCTTCACCTAGGGAAGGAGGAAGGCACCAGGCTGTTAAACACAGCTTCCCGCTGCTCCAGCCTGTGCCTGAGCATCCACTGTAAGTGCTGGGGGGGAACTTCCCCCAAGACGAAGCTACCCCAAGCGTTTATCCTACAGAAAAATACCAGCATCTCTTGCCACACAGCAGCCCCAGCCCCCTGCCACAAGCACCGCTCACCTCATGCCAAGGCTGGGCACAGAAGCTCTCAATGGTGCTGGTCACTTTGTCCAGGGCAACGGGGCTTTGTTCACTGGTCAGATTCAAAAAGTTCATCACAAAGTAGAAAGCAGAAAAAGCCTGAAGGAGAAAGAATATTTTAACCTGACTGGGCCTCAGCATGAGCAGGACAGCAGAAATCCCACAAAATATAATGTTTTTATTTAGAGATGGAGAAATATAAGAAGCAACATCACACACACAGAAGTAGGTATATTTTCAAGAGCAATGTCATTTTGAGACACAGCCCTCAGAATTGATGAAAACTAAGGCCCCCAAAAGGAAGGTGGAGGTAGGAACTTCACTGACCACAGTATCCTGAAGAACTTCAATAAATCCCTCTCCTCTATGCACTGGTGCCCCGGTGGCACCCAGCTAACTCTGCTGGCCATCACATCTGGGATCCCGTTTTGGCAAGTGAATGAGATGAACTTGCAGCCGGTATCACCACAAACAGCAGAGGTGATGGTCTGAAAGGACTGTACACAGCCCCAGCACATAATCCGAAGTCCAGTAGCCCATCTTTGACCACGGCCAATTGCCGATAGGTAGGGAGGAGTTTAGGAACAGGGCAAGGGCTTATTAACAGTTCCCCCAGAGAACCTCATAGCCACTGGAGTCTTGCAGCTCTAGGACTGATGTTCAGTCTGGTGTCACACATGACGTGTGTTCAGAGCGTGCACTGTCTCCTCATCACATCTGGGAAGCAGACAGGTGACCCGACTGATTGGTTTCAGTAGCATTCATGCAATTCTGGATGAATTTCAGGCCTGGTACCACCATTGACTGCAGGAGACAAGGTCTGCAGGAGCAGTGTATCATGCACGGCCTGCAGCAGCCTCTCCTGCCTCTAGTGCTGGCCATCAGGAAGGACTGCTTGAAAAACAAATCAGTAAATGGAACACCCCAAGGAGATGCCTCCAGGAGATGGGTTAGAAGGGGAACAGTGCAGTACTGGTAGGCCAGTATTTACTGCGGTAGCCCTTACATGTACTTTCCTCACAGCAAGTGCAACACTACTTTTGTAGTTACATGTCCAAAGAGCCATCTTGTAAATGATGTCCTGCCCCAGCCATGGAAAGTATACTCTCGTATTACTCTGAGTTTCTGCTCTTCTGATATTCTGGTTTATAGAGAGTTGAAGAGTGTGAAGACTTACCCCAAAATCCCCTTGTAATGGAGGTAGGTATATGCCATTGAAGGAGCAACTGGAGTAAGGACAATTGGTTTTGTTAAAGAGTTTCTGGATGTTTCTTCGGCACTTTTGATAATTCCCCTCTCCCTGTATGTATAGCTGGCTGAAAGGGAATTGCTTTTTCTCGGCTGACGTACAAGGGTTTTTGAAGAGGTCACTTATATTTATCGTCCTCTCATACCCCTGGTGAAAGCACGGATCAAGGAGGCTGTTGTTCTCCAAGGTCTGAAAGTAAAATCAACCCAAGCTGTTACACTTCACTCTCAAGTAACACCCTGGGAAAAAGCCACAAGGAAGGGTGGCCACAAGGCACTTGTCACAGTACATCACACCAAGATACACACATTGGGTCAAAGTGATGAGGGTGGTTTCAGGCATTGGCTATGACTGGGGAGATGTGGATACTGCCACAGCCTCCCTCCATGACTCTGAGCAAATTACCTTCAGCCACATTTTGTGAAGCTGCTGTTGATTTGGGATTCTCAGAGAGTGAAACATCACCTCCCCTGGGTACTTCAGTTAAGCACAACACGTCTGCTATCCCATTCCCAAGAATCAAGGCACCTAAAATTGTTAGTACTTTTGAAAATGTTGACTGTCTTCTCTTTGAGCATCTGCCCGGTCTATATGGAGGATAATGGCATGTCCCAAACCCAGACCAAGGGATGAGACATTTAGCTGAGACACAGCAACTTTTATAGCACCAGTATATCAAAGCTGGTAGAGTCCAGGGTGTCCACCTGTAATTATAGATATACTCACCTCTAGGTCTCTGGCCAGTTTCTGTTGCAGAGCCTGGTCCTTCCCATAGCAGAGAAAGCTGTGCGTATACACTCGGTAATCCTTGCCATAGAGACGGAAGTAGAGCAGGTTCTCTGGGGACTCAGCAGAGTGTCCATTTGGTACAAAGGTAATCTGTGTTGAGGCTCCTCCCAGGTCTAGCGCTCCTGATGTCTCACTTACGGATTTCAGGGAATGTAGAAGTTTCGTCCAGCCAGACTTTAAAAAAAAAATAATTCAAGGCAAAACAGATACATCAGGCATGAAGATTTATTTGCAGGAAAAAAAATAAAAGGGAAAGACCTTTGAGGAGAGAAGCAGAAGCACAGAACACAGGAAAGGCAGGAAGACCTGGAGGGGGGCACAAGATGAGAGCTGGAACAAGACACAAGAAAGATGCAGGCTTGGAAAAGCAGGAGATCATAGAATCATAGACTCTTAGGAGTTGTAAGGGACCTCTGGAGACCATCTGGTCCAACCCCCCTGCCAGAGCAGGTCCACCTACAGCAGGTTGCACAGGATGGCGTCCAGGTGGGTTTTGAATGTCTCCAGAGTAGGAGACTCCACCACCTCTCTGGGCAGCCTGTTCCAGTGCTCTGCCACCCTCAAAGTAAAGAAGTTCCTTCTCATGTTGAGATGGAGCTTCCTATGTTCAAGTTTGTACCCATTGCCTCTTGTCCTGTCACTGGGCACCACTGAAAAAAGACTGGTCCCATCCTCCCGGCACCCTCCCTTTAAGTATTTGTAAGCATTGATGAGATCCCCCCTCGGTCTTCTCTTCTCCAGACTAAAAGACCCAGCCTTTCCTTGTAAGAAAGATGCTCCAGCCCCCTCATCATCTTTGTAGCCCTTTGCTGTCCCCTCTCCAGCAGTTCCCTGTCCTTCTTGAAATGGGGAGCCCAGAACTGGACACAGGACTCCAGATATGGCCTCACCTGGGCAGAGAAAAAGGGAAGCATGACCTCCCTCCACCTGCTTGCTATACCCCTCTTGATGCACCCCAGGATGCCATTGGCCTTCTTGGCCACAAGGGCACCTTGCTGGCTCATGGGCATCCTGTTGTCCACCAGGACTCCCAGGTCCCTCTCTGCAGAGCTGCTTTCCAGCAGGTCAGCCCCCAATCTGGAGTGCTGCATGGGGTTATTCCTCCCCAGGTGCAGGACCCTACACTTGCCTTTGTTGAATTTCATTAGGTTTCTCCCTGCCCAACTCTCCAGGATCATGTCTGACTTTGCAGGAGGACTAAGAATATGAAATCTACTACAACTCTTACAAGAAAAAACAGTCAACTTACTGTTTCAGCTCCCATCTGATATATAAGCTCAATAGTAAAGAATCATTGTTAAACTTTTCAGGCACAGAAATATTTTAGATCAAGAAGTGAGGAGGATGCTGTACCCAAGCAAAGTTATCAAAGACGGTGGTGTTCTATTTCAATGCTTTAAGCCTGACTACAGTGGTACACGCTGATACTCTTTGGTATCAGGATGTACTCACAGTAATTGCTGAGGCAAGATGTGCAGCTTCCTGATCTCTGGTAAACGGCTTACAAGGGAAAACAGTGCCTGCGACACCTCCTGCAAGGCATGATTTACAAAGGGCTGCAAGCCAGTGGTTCAGATATGGACGTGCCATTGATACGGTACCTGCTTGAAATTGCCCAGCAGGTAGTTAATGGTGATCCATCCATAGGCTCCTTCTTCCTGACCACTGATGATTCTGGCACCCTGGAAGCTGAAGGGAGCCGAGCGTAGCGTCTTCTCTACTGAGGACAAGACTTTGTCAGCTGCATTTTTGTTCTCCAAGCTGGATGAATGGAAGAAAGAAAGGAGTGACTCTGGCTGACAGCTCACTGCAGCCCATGGGCTTTATTCTACGTAGGCAGGCTGCAACTCCACACCAAGCGTTAATTGTAATAGAAGAGTCACTCAAATGGGTACATCCAGCTCTAACTGGCCACATCCCTCTCTGTCACACCTTGACAGCACAGCTGGCACCAGCTCTCACCCTTACAGACCCTGCAGCTGAGAGTGGTACCTGGAGCAGAGACCAGAGCACTCCTGTTCTTCTGAAGCACATGCCCTGGTAGGGTTGCACCGTGGAGATTGCTCTCCCTCTTTGTCATCACCTTTACAGAAGAAATCCATGCCCTCTGGTATCCCCATGGAGATTTCCAAGGCAATACAGTAAGATTAGCTCCCTGTCCCAGCCAGGCAAGAGGTCTGGGGCACCTCCATGAAAATCACAAATTGGAATTACAGGAGGATGTGATTATAAAGTTACCTTAGCTCTGATGGCCTCTAGCTGAGTCAATTTATGTGGGGAGTCAACAGCATGGTTGGGCTGAAAAATCTTGGGTCAGGCTTAATACTGGAGTGGGGCATGTCTGAGCATCCCCTTGATATGGGGCATGTCTGAGCATCGCCTGAGCATCAGCTTGGGCACTGCCACCCTCCTGGTGTCTCTGCACTGCATGTGGATGCTGGAGATGATGGAAGGTTGGAGTGAGTGGAAATGGACCTGCTGGGCAAGCAGGGGAAGAGCCCAGGGAAACTCAGGGCTCTGAGAGGCCAGCAGCAGAAGAGGGTATCTGGGCAAAGTGTGAGCTGGCAGCATTTCCAAAGACTTGGCCCAAGGGGCCCCTACTGAGCACCCATGGTGGTCCCAGGTGCAGTGCTGCAGGAGAAAGGGACAAGCCCCGCAGTACCTGAGAAGCCGCATTCCGGCGGTTGCTCCGAGGTAGACGGGTGTCTCTTGGTACTGCTTTGAGGGAATCACCTTTTCTGCTTGTTCTAGGCACTGTGCCAGAGAGGGACCTGCCTTCTCCGTGTCATGGGAGTAACCTGAGATCCCAGGGCCTGCAAGAAACAGGGACACTTCATTGCTCAAACTCCACACACAACCCCAGAGAGCTGCCATAAGCAGTCGTCTCAAACTGTATCGCAATCACAGGCAGCAACATCAGGTTCAACCACCCCGTTTCTAAGAAGATTTAGAAATCGTACAGCACCAACTAAGCCCAATGCACGCAGGGGCAGCCAGAGTGCCCAGCATCTGCCACCTGCTCTCCCTGAAGCAGGCTGTGACCTAGTGATGAGGGATGCAGTGAGACAGATCGTTTGCTTACTATGTCCTGGACATCTGCAGACTCATCTCTGCTTCTGCCTAGGTGTACCCTGGATCTGCACCTGAAAATCCTCCACTACCCTGCGTCCTCTGGGGGAAGATGCTGTCATTTGCTTGTGTATTGTATGCTCACACTGCCGCACTGAGTGTTTTGCAGCTATCCCCGTTCATGCTAACCCAAAGAAAAATTCCTTGTCCCCTGGTGAATGGAGTGCTCCGGTAGCAGTACCTGCGTGGGCAGCAGTGCAGCCCGCTCTACGTTTGCCCCAGGTTGCCGTAGGCTCAGCGTGCTGCTCGTGGCGTGGCACGGCTGCAGCGCTGAGCAGGTATCGCAGCCGCCCGGTCACAGCGTGGCCTGAAAACAGGCCTGAAAAAGACCCCCGGCAGGCTCTGACAACACCTCTCCTCCCCCCAGAGTGCCGCGATCCAAGATGGTCTACTCTGTTCCTTGTCACGAGCATCCTCTGGCTGCATTTATGCCATCCTAAATCATACAGTATCTACACAGCAATTAAATAGAATAAAAAATAAACCATGACAAGCATAAGTTCAGCAACCTTGGCATGCAAGCCCCGTGCCTAGCTTGCACAGAAGCCTTGAAAAAGAGCAAACTGTGCCCTCCCCGCTCCCTGCCTGACACTCAGTGGCACTTCAGCAAGGGTGCATGCTGATGTTTTATTTATTCAAGCACATTTTTTTGGTGTAGTTCTTTCCAAAGAGCACTTAATTCCAAGCATCCTAAAAACAAAGGAAAAAGGGGATCCAGCTTTCCTCCCAGGAAGGTCAGGCACATACAGCTCCCCGTGGGAAATGGGGAAATGGGATATACATTAGCGCACAGACCTAACACTGTTTTTTCACTACCGGCCTCTTCCTCCAGGTTTCTCCTCCCCCACCCTTTGGTTGCACTATCTCTTCTTCACCCCTTCCACAGCGCCCTTTTCTCCTCTTACCTTCAACTTTACACACCTCCACCTGCTGCACCACCCCAGTGTCGTTCTCCTTCTCTGCCGGCCACTCATACACGTAGAGGTTAGTGTGGGACGACCCCGCATCCAGCACAATCCCATACTGTGGGCAAAACAGAGCTGTCATTGCACCTGAGGCACCGAACCAGACACAGCGTGTGCTGGTCTCCACACGCGGAGGGACCAGAAATGAACAGCCTGTCCGGCAGCTGTGGGAACATGCTGTGGCACGACTCTTCTCAGCAGTGCTTCAGTGCAAAGTTTCCATCAAAGGATAAAAGAGCAGAGAAGCAGCAAAATCGGGGCTGATTACTTAGGAGGTGATGCCCTGTGAAGCCATATTTGTTTTTACTGTGAAGATGTAAAATGAGATGTTGAGGTGCCTGGAGCCAGAAAGAGAGATCAGCCAGACCCAGCAAGGGCAGCAACATGTCCTGGAGGACCATGCATGCCTAAGCCCCCAGCTTTGCTTGTTTTCCTGCAAGAGTCCCAGCTTGTAATACCTTAATATTCTTCGGAAGTGGCTTGTTTTGGGTCACTGCTACAGCAATTAAAGCAATTACAGCCAACGTAGAGAGGAAACCCAGGATGAGTAGAATCTTTCTTGTCGGGGACATCTTTGGTTTGGTACCTGTGACTAGAGCAGAAAAAGGATGTTAGTATCCCAGTAGCCCATCTTACCTCACACCCCAAAGGTCTCCAGGCACAGGGAAAGGGACTGCACCCTTTCCACTGTGAAGCTGCCCATCACTGCTCCCATCTCCTTCTCCATGTCCTCATGCAGGATTTCTTAGAGGCAGAGCTCAGCCCTGGTGTCCTGCAGATCTGCTATCATGGGCCCAGCCACATCTCCATGCGCTGCCCTGTGCCAGGTGGTGATGAAGGAGGACTTCAAGATACATCCTGCCCTTGACATACCTGCAGATGACTGAGCAACCGTACAGCAAAAGCATCTGCATGGGGCGAACACCAACTTCTACAGCTCTACATTTGGCTTAATAATTCCTGGGAAGCTGAAAGAACAGACTGCTAATATACAAACAGCGTAACCTTGTGCAACCCAAAGCTTTAACCCCTGCAACATTTTGTCCTAATCTACTTTGTGCTTCAGTTTTTCACAATGTTTATAACAATTTACAACATCCTCGTCACTGCTAAAGCATTTAGGAAGCCTAACGCTTAACATTTCAGTATGTGGCAGTTGGGTCAAGCAGTGCTGTCCTGTGCCTTGACAATGCTATATAGAAAATACGATCTGGTCTCCACAGGGTATTTAAGAAATCTGTGGAAATTTTTGATGCCACTTCTTAGACCAGTAAATTATGAATAGTCTGTATTTGCAGAATTGGCATAATATGGTTAAAAATCACAAACTTCGCAGAACTAGTAGTAATCTCATTCCTTAACTGTTACTGATTTATTTGGCATGACCTACCTAACAAATTAACATTTCTGTGGTTTGAAATACATGGTTAGCAGCAGAATTCTGTAAAAAAAAGCTGGAAATCACAACCAATATGGCATTTGAGCTTTCAAAATCAATATAGATATACCTACATTTGTTAGTGGCTAGCATGATGTTATTTTATATTTTCCTGCTTTGGATTCTCCTTCCCATGGTGGAAATCTGACTTCACAACTTAGGCTCAGCCAGTTTTGGTATTTTTTAACAAAATACCATTTTACACCATGAAGCTCTAGAAATGGTATCAGCAAAAATATTTTCCAGATTTATAATCTAGCTGTAAGCTCAACACTTGCAACTAACAAATAGCTTTAGCACTCTAGGAAACATACCTGCTGTCACTGTGAAATGAAATTCGTTTCTACCCTTTTACACCGATGGTCTATACCCAAAAGCACTGATTATCTGACTGCTCACACAGGTACTAATTTTTCTGCTCTTTATGCTCAAATACTCTAGGAGAGGTTTAGAAGTGCATTACGGGTCATCCGGGGTGACAATACCCCTGTGCAGACAACCACATGAACTATCTTCATGCTCCAAGAAGGTAAGGAAACTTATCTGCATGCCGGAACTGGAGCTCCAGAGGTCATTCTCCAGTCCCCAGGCGATACTGGGTCAATGCTCCAAATCCATCCTGGCACCCCACATCACACATGCAAATATGAAAAGCATTCAAGTTCTGAACAGGGGCATCTTCTAACCACTCTGGTTTCACATGAAAGGTGGTCCCAGGCACCAGAACTATACAAAGTGTTACCCAACTTTACAAATGACCCCAAACCCTAGAGTTATTTTCAGAAGTCAGCCCAAGTGAAAAGAAGCAACCAACCTCTGGAAATCTCTGACTGTAGGCAAATAACGTCTTCCCACCTACCTAGAGAAAATGGAACCTAAAAGTGCCAAGAGAACTTGTTTTGAAGATCTCCTCGCAGGCAGGTCCATGGGAAGCCTAACTCTGACCTGCAGCTCTGTGCTCCCTCTCATCACGCTGATGTGTAAATCTGCTGAGGCAAACTGTGAAACTTGGAAGCTTGTTACGCTCGCATTTTGTGAGTGCCTGTTAGAGGCACAGCATGCTTGCCAATATCTCCAAGAATGCAGCTTAAAAAAATAGTCTAGTGCACATACCAGACAGTAGGAGGTAAGAATGCATTTTATACAGCTTTATTCAAAAAGGCCCCAGAACTCATGGCCTAAAGTGATTAGAAAGAGCAGAGCATGACAGCTGGGAGACTCGTCTTCTTATTGGAGAGAGTAGTTGGCTCAGGTTATGATAGCACAGAGATGTCTGTTGAACAAAAAATATTTTAACACTAGAAAAATGAATAAAACCAGATGCTGCAATGTAAAATTAACTGCACAGTATAGATATGAAGCTAGAGTGCTTGAAAACTGAAACTGCTGCTGACAGTTGCACAGCACATCCACATAATTATTGCCACCCTCACTCTAAGATCTTGCCTAGAGGCAGCCACTGACAGCTTTGTTGGGTGTTTACTGTCATCGGAATGAAGGATGGGTGACTTTGCGTCATTTCTAAGACTTTCAAACTTCCTGTTGTGATGGGTGTTGCCTGTCTGCTGTATCTTTTCAGCAGCCACACTCTGAAAGCAGCAGCATTAGCAGCAAAGCAGGAACAAGTTTCTCACTATAATGGACCACAGAATTATAGAATCACCTAGGTTGGAAGAGACCTTTAAGATCATCATGTCCAACCATAAACCTAACACTGCCAAAACCACCACTAAACCATGTCCCTCAGCACCACGTCTACCCGGTTTTTAAATACCTCCAGGAACAGCAATAAAGAACTGTAGAAATTCATCGTCTGTAGGCAGAGGCATATTGATAATTGTCTGCATCCCACCTGCAACCTGAGATTAGTAATTTTTTCCAAGGCACATCATTTTCTTAACCTTGAACATGACTTTTGCTCGAATTGTAGCTCAGTATCATGTGCACTTTTCAGCACTCTGGGGATTGTGGATAAGTGATTTCATTGCTGTGCGCCATACCAGAGTATCCATCTGTCTGAACTCTAATGCTACCAAGCAGCATTTTGTTAAAATGTTTCATACAAGAAAAGGTACAAAATGGTAAGCAAAATCCAGGAGGTAGCCTAGCAAAGCAATAATCTTGATTATTTAAAAAAAAAACCAAAACAAACCAAAACCAAACCACAACATTGCAAATCCAGATAAAGAAATCAATGTAATTAAAATAAAACTCACCTGCCATTTGCTCAGAAAGGTGAGGTATTTGAGCAAGTTCCCTTTCCTGCACACTTGGTCCCTCTGCCAGCTCTAGGCATAATCACAGGTTCTGCAGTGGCTAAAGATTTAACTTATTCCCCAGACTCCTCCACCTCCTTTGAACCCCATGTTCACGTCGCTGAATGCCATGCAAACACTCCTCCGTCTCCACCAAGCGGGGCAGTATTGGACACCTCGCACCTCAGATTGCCAGGCCCCGGGACTTTTCTTCCACTGGCCATTTTCCTCAGCTAAAGATTAAGCAGGCACGATCTTCTGTCTCTCTGCCCAGCCAGAACCCAACTAGGACCAGATCTCTGCTCTCTCCCCCATACTTCCCACTGTACGTTGGCAATAGAAACATCAGGTAGGGCCGTAAATAGGCACAGAAATGATGCTGCTTTGCTTCTTCCCCACTCAGCCCAGAGCTGCCTGGCACTGGAGCCCTGCCAGGCTGCGCAGGCATTGAGCACTCTCCAGATGCTGGAGCACAGCCCAGCCGCTCAGGCATCTCTCTCTGTTTCTAATTTTGGTCTCTTTGGGTTTTTTTTGTTTTTTTTTTTTTTGTAGGGGCTACCACTGGTTCCATCCAGTGATTGGTTCAAGTCCCAGAACATAAACAGACCTAATATCCTTTCTGTCTCTGAGCTAGCTATCAACTGAGAATGACGTTGGCAGCCGCTCCAGCAAACAGCAGTTTTGCAGCAGAAACCCTGTTGCTCTCAGTGAATAACCCAGGAAGGACCACGCCAGCGTGGGAGGCAGCTCCCTGTCAAGGCAAGGAAGCAAGATTGTCCTCAGTGTCTTCCAGAGGCTCCAGACAAATAGGAAACTGCTCCTCCAGCCGACATCACACTAAGTCACTGGCAGCTCTGCATGCCAAGAGATGTCACTCACAGCCAAGGCTGCCCACCTCCCAACTCCCTTCTCACCAAACAAGACTTAGCAACAAATGTTGAAAGGAAATCAGGCAACCAGCTGCTTTTAGAGATGCAGTAAGGAGAGGCTAAAGCCGGTTTAAGAATTGAAATTAGGATTGTCAAGCAGAAGAGGAGAGACACTGTGCATAGTCCAAAGCCACGCTCAGTTCTGATAACCTCACCGTGACCGATCACCTGCAATGAATACAAATACTGTTGTACACTCTGGCTTAGTGCAACAGCTAAAGTTGATGCTTGCTCTTTCCTTTGGATGCTCGCTCTCAGGCTGTTACAGAAGGGATGACAAGAGGCTGTACCGCGAGGCCATCGCTCGCCCTCACATACTACCTCAGACACGCAATCCTCTACCATCATGGCCAGCACCTCTCCTGTGCAATCCCAGCAAACCCACACTTGATCACGATTAATTAAACGAGCCCTGCTGCATGCTGTAAGCAAAGGGAGTTCCAAGACACATTGCCTGCTGCCCACGAGGCTTGGAGTGATGACAGAGAATAAGACGGCGCCTTACGAATCCTGCCCATCAGCTGGCAGCTACCTCTGCTGCTGAGCACCCACGTCGCTGCTGCAGTCTGTTGGGAGTCTCTCCAGTAACTAGTTTCCTAAGCACAGGTCCAGTTGTTGGGGGAGGGCTGCCAGGTGCTCATGCCATCATGTATATATCGCCTGTAAAGCTCCTGAATCTAAATGTACCAAGAGAGACACAGCGCAGTGCTGAGAAGCCACTGAACTGCGACCCATCACAAAGGGAAACCAGGCATTGCTTGAAGACTGAGAAACTGGGAACAGTATGGATCGAAATGAGTCAGATGCCGCTGTATTTTTAAAGCAAGGAGCAATGACTCCCCTGCCTGCCTGCCAGCTAAAAGAGCACGGGAGCCCATGGCTGAAGGTGCCTGATCCACCAGCAGTCTGAATGCATCCAGCACCTGTGACCGGCTCTGTGGCACAGGGTGGGCAGCTTGGGCAGGAGGAGCATCCCTCAGGGCACGCGCTTGCAGACGAGTATCATCCCGGTCAGCAGACAGCCTGGTAGACAGAGGCTCTGGCAATGCATCCTGTGCACATTTGTTCACTGCAAGAACCCATGTCTATGAAGTTCTGCCAGCAGTGGTGGCAGGGAAAGGGGATGGGAGCAGCCAGTGCTGCCGTTCAAGGTGGATAGGGGAGACACACATTAACCTCCTGCTAAGGGAAAATGAGCTTTGGGTAGTGATGAAATTCGTCAGGCTGAATCGCACACTCGGGCAGGCTGCTGAACTTGCATCAGGTTTTGAGGCATGCTACCTAAGAGGCACTCCTGTCTTCAGACTCGCCACAACCAAACATCCGAGTCCATAAACACTCAGAAGAGCCATATCGCTTTATTTATCAACCCTCTTCAGAAACTTTCTCTGTTTCTATCTGGCTTCTCACTCATTCTTCACTTGCCTTTTTCATTCAAACATGCTCTTGTCCAAATTACCTAGGAAGATTTTGTTGCAAAATAATGTAAACCACCTGTTTCAGGCCAAAATACTGGAAAAGCTTTTCCTTAGGCTGGTGAGAAGCTCAGGTTTGTCTTAGAATATACATACAAGCACATATGCAGTAAGTGAGTTGCTTCAGTTTGAGAGGTTTTCCTTCAAAATATCAGGGAAAGATACTGAACACATTGAAATTAGAATTCAAGCGCCAGATCAGGATTTTACATCACTTTTTACAGCTGTTATGTGGAACGATGTGGGAGGCTCTGCTCCAAGTTTTAATTATTCGCATGGCAAAGATCATGGCCTAAATACTGGTGTGATCTCTGGCCCTCCTTGTGGCCACTATACACAGCTATAAATACACATTTACTGGATTATGTTTTTCCAGATTAAATACTTATAAGTGCTTAAGTACAAACACTGAAATGTCAGCAAAACTGATAATCCAAACAATGTAATATGGTTTTTTTGGATGCTGTCTTTCAGAGACATTTGATACTTTGAAATCACACAGGCCTACACATCTCAAGCCCCAGCAGATGCCTAAGGATCTAGGCTATGCAGCCGGGCAGAGTGCCTGAACTACTCTGTGCCATGAGTTAGTGAGCTGGAAGATGGAGTAAAAAGTCCACCTATGTCTGTGATAATACCAAGTTGGTAGTGAAACCACACTGACACATAGGACTGGAATTCAAAATAAATTTGATAAATAGGGGACAGCCTTGGGAAAACATCCAACTCACTTTAGTAAGGACAAGAGCAAAATATGTCATTTAGAAAATAGCCACCACACAAAGACAGCGTGGTGAGCAATCAGTTAAGTAACACTTCCAGAGAAAACATTCTTGCAGCGATAGCAGTTTGCGGTAATTCCTCCCTCCACCTAACACTGGTAAAGCCTCCTATGAAGTTGTATGCCCAATTTTGGACGCTGCTTTTTAGGAAAGATGTAGACCACTTGGAGAAACTCCAGAAGAGAACAAGAGGAAAGATCAGAAGTCTAAAAACTTGACCTATGAGGAAAGATTGAAGTAATCGGGCTATTTAGTTTAGAAAGAGAAAAGCAAGGGAGACACATCAGTGGTCTTCAACCAAATGAAGTCTCTATCTGCCAGTGCCGTTGCAGTTGATCCTGCCACAGGGCGGGGGTGACTCCTGGACTTTCTCCCAGCACCGTTTCCTCAGGTCAGAAGGCAGGAAGTTAGTAAGAAGAGGGTGATGCACTCAGAAGCCATGCTTGTTAGCAAAAGCCAAAGCGATGCGCATGCTCTCCTTACGGCACAGAGCTGCATTAGAAGAAATCTGTTCTCTCCTCCCCCAGCAATGCTTCAGGTTGCATCCAGACCTAATTCAGCCATGGCAACCACCCTGCTATATGCTATCCATATGTACAACATTGCTTGGGGTGGGAGCACCTCATCCTTTTGCTGCTTTTAGAGTCGTGACGGGGATATGGCCTTAGGAAGTTGCACAGGACACATTGCAGGAGCCGTGTTTTCCTGGGAAAAAGAAAAAGCACATGGCAGTCCTGGAGAGCTGGAGGCTGCTAGAGGCTGCAAAAGCTGAGCAGCAGCAGCAAGAGACAGACACAAAGGAGCGGGCAGCACACAGGCCCCTTCTCTCCCTTCCTTCCCGAGCAGCCGGCAGCGGCACAGAGGGGCTTTGTGCTCGGGGCAGTCCCATTGGCCCTGCGGCGTGGGTTTACTGCTGGAGGGGTGATGTGCAGGGGGTTCCGGGCAGGAGCCTCTGCGACCTGGGCTCCTCCACCATCAAATCCCCCATTCACCCTGCGCACAAAGCGGGTTCCCCTGTTGGGGACCTTCCCACGGCGCCTGGCAGTGCTGGGTGCGCTCCTCAGCCCTCCCGGCTGCTCTGCAAGGCACTCGCACCGCCTTCCGTCCCCACATCGTAGCCCCTCTCCCTGTTCTTATACACCATCCCCACCAAAGCTTTCCTGACGCCTGTTCATTAGTCTCCCTATAGGAAGATATTCTCCTGGCTTACATCCCAGGAGTCAGTCCGACTTACTCAGTATTCTCAAATACAACCAACAAGTGGCAGGATACCGCTGACACACTGGCCTTTAGACAGTTAATTTTCACATTTATATCATGTTTACTGAGCTTCTAAGCCTGTACCCTATTTGTACTCATTTCTTTAGGATTCACACATCAAAGAGGTTTTAAAATCAGAAGAAACAACTGTTATCAGTTACATCAGTTTCCTACCAGGCAACTTCTGGTATTAATTTGCTACCAGCCCATCAAAAGTATATTTTAACTGGAGAAGATTTATTACCGTTACCTACAAAGCTTGACGTTTCATCAGAAAATACCCAGTGAGTTCAACGCTGCTTCCCCCCCTCCCCAGTTTATCACCTAAGTTATTGCTTGAATATACTTGGCTATCACATGATACGAAGACATTCGTTTTTCTTTTGGGCAAAAAAGCAGCATCAAGCACTGACAATTTTGCAGTTTTGTTATTACTGACAGTTCTAATATGCTGACTTGCAATGGGCCAATGGTGCTGCCAGGCTTCCTTTTGTACTCAGTATCTTTAAAGTCTTCTTTGCTCTTCTTAAATGTCTAGACATAATTTTTTCCCTATGCTTCTTTTGACCATCTTCTATGCTTTCCAGCTTTAAATTTGCATTAATTGCAGCTTTCTTTTTTCCCCCTAAATATGCATCTTTTAGAGATGTTATTATTTTTCAAATTAGCATAACTTTCAACTGTTGGATTAAGGCTTTTGGGGAATAGAATAAGAATTGAACAGACTGCTTCCAATTGGCATTCCTATCTGGCTATTTTAAATACTCTGCTGATTCAGCTCAAGTATTTTTAAATTTGGGAAATCACTTCTTTTAAGATCTACAAGATGTTACTTGTTGAAAACAGAATAAGTGTGCATTACTTGTATAATAATTTGTAACTCCCATAGCAATGTCTCTTTCTCTATCAAGACTGGGGCCAATATATATTTCCCTTGTGCTGGAATGAATGCATTGCAAATTATGAGATGGTCACCCTTGGTTTTGAGGAACTACCCTGTCGTTCACTAAAAACCACCATCATATCAGCTTTCCTCATCCCTATGTAGACAGTTACACCATTCTCTGTCTCCGGCATCCTGGCTGGTAACGGGCACTACCCTTTACCTGCTTTGGTCACTTATTCCCAGTTCAGGCCCAGGCAGCTATTGTGTACAACTATTTAATTATTGTTGCTGCTGTTAAAGACAGCAGGGCCGCTCCTTTAACAGAAAGATTGGTGATGTGTGAGTCCCATCACCAACCCAGTACAGCTCACCATTCCCTGTGCCCCATCAGCCACCCGCACTAGAGGGATGTAGAAGTTGCCATGGCAAAAGAGAGGAAATAGCCTCCACAACAACCATTCTCCCCCTTCCAATACCCATGTTTGGTCAGCAAGTTCAGAAACTTCCTGAAAAACATAAAGTTCTCAGCACTTTAAATACCGCTGCCCCAGACAGGAGGTTCTGGCAGGGGGACTGACCGCGGAGAAAACACATCCAAACCCCCCATCACCCACAGCGTGCTCCATGCCTGGTGTTTACAGCAGTGTCATAGAATCATAGAATAGTTCAGGTCAGAAGGCACCTTTTAAGGTCATCTAGTCCAACCCCCCTGCAATGAGCAGGGACATCTTCAACTAGATCATGTTGCTCAGAGCCCTGTCCAACCTGACCTTGAACATTTCCAGGAATGGGGCATCTACCACCTCTCTGGGCAACCTGGGACAATGTTTCACCCCCCTCATTGTAAAAAATGTCTTCCTTTTATCTAGTCTGAATCTACCCTCTTTTAGTTTAAAACCATTACCCCTTGTTCTATCCCAATAGGCCCTGCTAAAAAGTTTGCCCCCACCCTTCCTATAAGCCCCCTTTAAGTATTGAAAGGCTGCAGTAAGGTTTTGCCAGAGCCTTCTCTTCTCCAGGCTGAACAACCCCAACTCTCTCAGCCTGTTCTCATAGGAGAGGTGTTCCAGCCCTCTGATCATTTTTGTAGCCCTCCTTTGGACCTGCTCCAACAGGTCCATGTCTTTCCTGTGCTGAGGGCTCCAGAGCTGGACACAGTACTCCAGGTGGGGTCTCACAAGCGCAGAGTAGAGGGGGAGAATCACCTCCCGTGCCCTGCTGGCCACGCTGCTTTGGATGCAGCCCAGGATCCATCTGGCCTTTTGGGCTGTGAGCGCACATTGCCGGCTCATGTCCAGCTTTTCTTCCACCAGTACCCCCAAGTCCTTGTCGGCAGGGCTGCTCTCAATCCCTTCATCCCCATACGCCTTCCCCACTGACAGCTCCTGCCTTGAAGGGGCTGAGGCCACAAGCCCCTTGCCACGTCTCCAGGACATTTTCCTCTGAATCGTAGATTCCTTGGATTGCCTTGTACATTGAGCAACACTACTGCTTTCAAGGGCTCACTTCCCCAGCTTCCAAACAACAACACGGCTGCCCAAAGTGCCGCATGTAAGCAAACAGAGCAGCCGCCTGCGCTGCTGCAGCCAGCGGGAACCCGAGCTTCCCGAGTACTTGTGCGCAGCGAAACAACTAGCTTTTCTCCTGAAGTTTCACTTCCCAGTCAGGACCAAAAAGCACTGGAGACCGACTGCAGAAGCACAAACACTGTGCCAGGCTGGTGCAGCATCGGCAGAGCCCCGGGCAGAGCCCCTGGATGCTGAGGCCATGTATGCGGAGGGACGGATGACGCCCATTCCCCAGCACGGTCCCCACAGGGGACCGCTGCAGTGCTCATCTCTGCCTGGCATTTTGCCACCCCTTGCAAATGGGATTTCCATCACAGCTTTTTGCTCTTTTAGAGGAGCATATCTCAGGCCTGCAAAGACACCCAGTGAGTTTTTCCTCCCTTAATGTGCGTAGCAGCTCTGCTGCCTCCTTTCAGTAAGCCAAGGTTAAGACTGCACGCATAAAAGAGAGAGCTCCCGAGCTAAACACTTCCAGATTTGCCCCCATACCTCCAGCTGTCAGCACTGGTATCTCCATTCCTCATTGCAGAGCACTGGACAGGGAACAGCTGGGATTGTTTCTGTCTCCTGCTAAGAAGCGCATCCACTGCCTGGGCTTTGTGGAAAAATATACTGATTTCTCAGAGGTCAGCTTTAATAACTAGGATTCCCATAAACCATGAGGAGAATTCAGCTCGTGATATTTGGCATGAATATCACGCTCTGTTCCTCATGCTGCTACAATTTCCATTTCAAATAGCAGGAAACAAATTACCCTGTGGTATTTTTCAGGACAACCAATGGGAAAGAACATGGGACCAAAGCCTGTTGCGGGGCCCAGGCCTTGACAAAGTTCACGAGTGTAAGAGAAGAAATACTTCTTGGAGGTTATAAAGGTAAAAAGTTAAATAGGAATATAAATTTTCATGGCCGGAAAAGCACCTTGCAAGGGCTGGTGCCTCCTCATGCAGACATGGAACAAAAGAGCAAAGGAGTTTTGCTGGATGAATGGGCTGGCACAGGATGTTATTAATCTCTAAAGTTCACATTACTTATTACCAGGATGTGCAATGAATCCCGGAGAGAATTAGGGTCAGAAAAGGAAACCCATTTACAATCAAACTGTAGTTTGGCCTTCAATTTGTATGTCTTCATTACTTCCCACTCCCCCCTCCACCCCCGCAAAGTCCTTGCCTCAAATAGTTCAAAATGCAAACATGAAATACTTTGGATAAGGCAGCTTTTACACATCTACAAAAAAGCAAGCTCTTTACCAGTACTTCCCAAAGCGGTGCAAAAATACAGTCTCCAGTATAAGACTGGCAGTTGCAGCAGCAGTTTCTAGAACACAAAAGCCAAGGCAAGCTACTGCGTGCAGTGGTAACGCAGAGGGGTAACGAGGACACGGGACAGTGACAGCCTCCCATCCTTCCGACACATCCCCGAGCTGCCCCGTCTGCCTGCGTTATGCACCAGGGGCTGCTGCAGGGGCATTAAACCACCCTCAGTTCTGGGTGACCGAGCAGCCCCCAGGCATCTGCGGAGACTGCCCTGGGGCTGGGCCCAGCAAACAGAATTACAGCTCTGCCTTCCCACTGCATCTCCCCCAGCAGAGTAAGAGCATGAGCCGACCTCTGTTCCCAGCAAGGAGGTGCAAGCAGGGAAGCCCCAAACTTTTCTGTAACACTTGCCTCCAGCTTTCTGCTCCATTCTCTAGCCTGCGTGTCCAAAGAAGCTTACCATGACAGAGAAATCAACACTCTCCACCGTCAAAAGCCAAGAAAATGGGAGTTTACTTCAGCTGAAGAAGCAACGAGCTTGTGCTACAGCCGCTCCAGCAAAGGGCATGGATTTCTAGCATGGAAAAGAGCTGCCGGCTGGCTCTGTTGAGATGAGCACAGCCCCTCAGCAGCAGGAATGGCCAGCAAATCTGGGCCCATGCAAAAAGCAGCTACAGGTCTGCTGCATCCCTGCCACCGCAGTGTTTCCCAGCCTCTCTGGATGCCATTCTCCCTCTAGCTACACGGGAGGTCTCAAGCCCCAGGCAGAGCCCACCTTCCAACTGCAGGATCCCCAGCCCAGCCCGGCTGCAGCGCTTGCAGAAAGTTCACACCAGCACAGGCTTCTTTCCTCATGTCTCATGCAGGAGCAGGGCATTGAAAAGGTTATTTATTAACAGCTCTGGGACAAAGGAGCAAGAAAGAAAACAAATCCATTTATAAATCAGCTAAAGAGAAAACTTGTGACTCTAATAGTCTCCTTTGTAATTCCTTAAGTGTGGCCTGGAGCTGCCCTGGCATCGCTTCTTCTGATGCTGAATCAGCAGAACAGCCCCACTTGTACAGCAAACAGCCTGATAAGGGCAGAATAGCTCTGAAGAAGAAAGCGCTAACTTATGCTGCATCCAGATTTTTCTTGGCTTCTGCTAGGGTTTGGGAAGAATGAGAGTGGTCAATTTTCCCACCACTAAATACCAAGCAGTGACTCACATTAGCATCTACCTCTGCAATCCAGGACATATGCCCTCCTCTGGGACAAGGCAGAAACAGGATAAAGAGAGAAAACTCATGCAAGAACTGTCTAAAACAATACCAGTCAGTGCTAGCTGAGCTCTCAGATAGGACTATACCAATCCTGAATACTTTGCCAGACTTTTTCCTTTGATAACATTTCTCAAGGGGGAAAGGAGAACAAAAATAACAAAACACTGTTCTGTTTAACAGTTACCCATAGCAGAGAAAAACTGAGCTAAAGTTTCCAACAATTATCAGTACAAAATCCTAAAATAGACATGCAATGTACCATTTTTTAATTTAAGACTGGCTGGGATAAGAGCTCTATCATGTGGATTGAAAGCCATATAAGAGCAGAAGGCAACATATCAAGATGAGAAGACATGTTAGAACAACAGCATTAAAATGCTGAGGATAGCACTGATATGGATGAAGGAGCAAAGGCCTCAAGCAGAAGTGGCAAACTGCACTGTAATTCATTGGGAGGAACTGCACATCCAGGGAGGATAGCTAAATAATGTCCAAGGTATCTATGGAAACCACCATCCTACACAGGAAACAATAAAACTTGGAAAAAGACAAACACCAGAAAAATAGCTCAAACTTCAGATACTCATAAGGACAATAACGCTAATTGAAAGCAGGACTTGGTCCCAAAGAGATGGGGACTCACTTAAAGAGATGTGAAGTATGGAAGTGAGGGCTTAGCAGGCTGAAGGAGAAATAGAAGCTGTACGGTAACTCTGCAAAGAGAAATCTGTGGGGCTGTCTCCTCAGAGCAGATGTGGGAGCCCTAGCTTTAAAACACATTTATAAACTGGCTGAGCTCCCACACCAGTCTTGTTCAGATGACTCTCAGCAGCGGGTCTCCTCCTGGGCCACGATCTGCTCACCCTTTACACAGACATGCAGGATGTCAGCATATTTTGGGTGGGAACGGTGAAGGCAAAAGGCTTGTGAGTAGTTTCAGCTTTGCGCTTTCTATCACTGAAAGTATCCAACAACTTTCTTTGCCCTTCTGTTTTGTCGATATTTTTGCGCAGTTAATTTTCAGCCCTCAGAGCCTCTCACAGCTTAATTTGGACCCAGTCACATTTTTGTACCACTGATCACACCAAAACAAAAACTTCTTAAACTCTGCTGACCTTACCAGTTATAAACAAAGGTTTCACATCTGTTTCTCATTTAAGAATGGAGTAGCTTTTAACACAGCTACAATATAGGAAATTAATGTAGCAACAGCGCAAGACCTTATGGAACAGGAAAATGATCCTTGTTTCAAAAAATCATTTAATTTGCACTCATTTTCTCACTCATACTCACTCCTGCTGTATTCACAGGCACTGAGCTCACCGAGGCGCTCTGGCAGGATCCTGTGTGAGATGGGACCAAGGGTACCAGGTGCCAAGTCCTCACCACATCTCTTGGGTTCCTCTTCACCGGCAAACTACAAATTTTTGAGCAGGTCTTTTGCCATCTTTAGGAGATAACAGTTACTATGGCATGATCCCTTTACCTCGAAATCTCTCTTACCTCACTCCCTGAGAGCCCTAAGACAGGTGGCTGCCCGGTGCCCTTTTTTTCCTCATTTTGGGTACCTTCGCTCCCACAGTCTGCCTTCCTGCTGGGAGAGGAGGAGGAGGACTCGCACACGGGATGTGCTGCAACCTTGCTGTCATCCTTCTGTTACTGGAGCACAGTTTTTTTGCCAAGGAGTCATCTGCCCAGGGGCTTTATCAGCACCCATGCCTTCTTCTGACAAGCCACCCGTGTGAGGCTTATCAGGGTGCAGGCTGCCAGGCTTGTCACAAACACCACATTTGTCAGCATTTACCCAGTTTTGGTGCAGTCAGTCACATCCTTGCTTATCAATACAGACCATTCTTTTAACACTTGCACTGTTGCTTGTTCTAGCCCTCTCTCTCTCATACACACACTCTTCCATCCGTGTTTCCTTCAAGCCCATTGTAGTATTTCTGCTTCTTCAGCTGCATGCCTGCCTTATGCAGTGTGCCAGGACCTTCGTTTCACAGGCCATCATCAGGGCTATGAAAAGTTCTCCTTGGCTTGGTTAGGTTATGGGGGACCCTAATAACAGCAAAGGAAGCAAATTTTAGGGCTGGTCTGGGGTCTGCTCCTGGGGAGCTGCTGAGATGCAGCCGGGTCTCCTGCACGCGGCTTGCGGCACAGCGCGGCACCAGCGGCAGCGCTCTGTTGGAAATCAGGGGATGCTGGAATCCCAGAGAGGAACAATGCAGCCTGTCCCTGGGTGTCACTACCAGACTCACCACGAGGGATTTTAAACAGTTTACACCCAAGATGTCACTGACAGTGTTAGAGCTGGAGCTGTTTTCAGCCCGTCATGTGCTGAGCAGCTCCCTGTGACAGTACAGGGTGAGACCATTGTCGCTCGTGTAGCGCAGACCTGGTAGGGCTCCTATACCCAGGCTCGCAGGGCAAGGCTGGCATTAACCTCAGCTTCCCCCATAAAGCTCCTGGTGAGACAGGATAGCCGCAATTATCCCAGAGCAGAACCACAAGACACACAAGGAGGCCTTTGTGCACGCACATTTTCCCATGCTCATGTCACAGCCTCATGAGTCCAGCCTCCTCTCAGCACACGGACACCAAGCAAGGCCAGGACTGTCTCACTACATTCCCATTATTCCCAGGCTCCCCTTGACTCTGTGGCTTCCAGGGCTGACTCCAGCTCTCAGCAGTGCTGTCTGCCCACAAGATATGGGGAGCTAATACCGAATAGGTAATGCTGGAGCCAACCACCACACTTTTCTGTTTGCCGAACCTCAGCCTTTCCCTAGTAACAAACCATAATGTTTCGGTTTGTCAGAGTGCTTTCCGCCCATATACTGCCTAGCAGTTTACAAAGGTCAGAAGCATTAACCCCATTTCCCCGGGTGATGAAAAAGCACAAGAGAGCAGCAAAAAGCCAGCCTGATGCTCTGTCCCCTCGACCACGTCATCCGCTTGTCTGGGAAGCTCTCATGAACCAGGGCGTGCAGCACGCTGCCTCCGACAGAGAGGCAGAGTTCCTAGGGTCGAGGGAAAGAGCAGCACGCTTCGGCTACACCTACTCTTAAATTCATCTTCCGTCATTTTGCGATGTTCTCTTGTGTTCTGCCAGACTAACAGCAACTCGGAGATAAGCGGCCTAGTAAAGAACACACACAACTCATACTACAAGATCTATCTAGTTCTGCTACAACTTTAAAAATGTGGGAAAAACGGAAAATGTCATTTAGGTTAGGAGAAACATGCGGAAAAAGAGGAACACAGGCAGCGGAGCCCCACAGCAGGGAAGAAGGCATTCCTTGTGTTTCCTTCCCACAGTCTGTCTTCAGGGGTGGAGGTAGGAGAAACCAGTAGAGTAAAAGAGTTGTTTACTACTTTTATAAAGGACTTAGGAATGACCCAAGAGCACTCCTGCCGCGTTATATATAATCTCTATGAAATGCTAGTAAGCCTAAAGACTAACCGCTACACCACATAAAAAAAATCCAGAGATGTGGTTTGTAGTAGATTACAATGTAAATTTATGGTTGCTGTGTCCCGAGAAGTAAATGGGCAGAAGAGGCTCTCCAGGATCCCTATTTACAGAAGGGCATCTATTCCCAGCAAGGCTTATAGGCCACAGTTAGCATTCTCACAAACACTAAGTGGCCACAACACTAGAAGGTCCTTAAATTGGTAAAGAAATTACTAGTCTCTGGAGCTGAGACACGCTTTGTAACCTAAAAAGCAACTGTAAAATTACTGCCTTTCAACAAGAAGTTCATAGCATGGGGCCAGGTTCTGTTGTAAAACACTGTTTTTAAGACGAAGTGCAGAGGCTTAGCTTCACAGTTGGCTTAATTCCTCTGTTTGCTCTGCCACAAAAAGGGACTATCCTACCTCTGTGTTTTGCTATAGTTCTACGTTGCACCTGTACACGTGCAGATTCTTTTTCTAATTTTTATATATCTTTTTTGTTGGTTTGGTTTTTTTTTTTAAACCAGGCTACTCTTCAAATGAGTTAAGTTCTCTGGTCAGGCTGACACAGTCATGAGCACAGTGTGGGAAAGGAGCAGTGGTCTGACTGCCCCTTTCATCGGGCAGAGTAAACGAAGCTCAACCTAGCTTCATCTGTTAAAACCACTTGCTAAACTCATCTTTAAATTTGCAACCAATTAATTTCAAAATAAAGTCTTAATTCTCTCTGGCTAATGACAGAATAAATCCTAAACAACACTGCTGGAACATTCTTTTCTTCTTTTCTTTATGGCTTTCATGCTTTTTGTCATAACAGTAGTTCTAAATCTTGTAAACAAGAACCTTACCACTAGATTTACCAGAATAAAGTTCTTTTCAGCTTCAGCTGGTTTCATGTTTACTGCAGTCTCAGACAAAGCGGACAAACCGTAAGCTTCCTACACTATTTCAGGAAAGCAAGACTAAATATATAGAAGCTGTAGATCAACTTATTGGGCACATTCGATTCGAGGCAAAATTGCAGATTTCCAGTGTGTTTCCCACAAAGCAGCTGGAGCCAGCAGTTACAGGCTGATCTCGGCCAAGAGCAGATGTTCTCCCTGGCAAGAGCTGCCCCCTGCCATTCTGGCAAAGAGCAGGTAGGAGGGAGGGACACTTTTCAGCAGAGGAACAAATCCCACTCCGTTAACCTGTCCCCACCACCAACCCCACGCTCCATATAGGAGCTCCATCTTCCCTCCCACTGCACGCCTGCTCCCTGGACTTTGCCATGCATCGGGGATGTTTGCATCCCATCAGCTGTGCTGCAGGGTCTGCAAATTCCCTCCATCCTTCACTTCTGGAAGGAGTCTTCCCCTTTCTTGCTACAGCCCGGGCAGGAACATGCAGAGGGTGCTGCTTCCCCTGCCCCCAGCTGCAGCGTCACTATTAATGAACGTTAGAAACCACAGCAGCTGTAGTGGCAGTTCCTGCCATGCCGCTGCCTCCGGAGCCCTCTGAGGTGAGTGCAAAAGCGCTGCGAACTCACCGAGGGGTTGAAGTGGTTTCTACGTCCTGAGCTGCTGATTCACCTTCTCCAGCCAGCTCAAAGGCCAGTTACAGCTTGAGCTTTGTCTGAGAGATTGCAGATAGCTGATGAAAAAAACAAGCCAATTCTCATTCCCTTGTATAAATAGGTCCATTTTCTTTTCATTCTCTTCCCCAGGAACGAGGTGGCATTCGCCACCCATTACGATCAGGGCAGAGATTCTCAGGAGGACCAGAAGCAAAGGGGAGAATACAAACCGAACCAAGAGCCTTTAACTTCCACTTATGCAAAATAAAAATGCTTGCTCCAAAGGTGCAAGTCCCCTCCAGCCACCCTGTAAGGGTTACTTCTTGCTCAGAAGCGATGTCGTGTACAGCTGGATGAAGGTCACAAGGGAGCATGGGACAGTGCAGGTCAGACTGATGGGCACGTGTCTCCTCATACCAGAAGCTTAATCCCTGCCTACAAAGTATGTTGACATTTCAAGGGGAATTTGAAAGGCAATGGAAAGCAGACAGTGAAGCGGCCATGCAAATCCTCACGGGAAGCTCTTCCCAGGCTGCAAGGGACCAGTAAGAGCCCCAAAGGGTTCAAGAACTCTAGAACAAGAACTCCTAACAGGTGGAGTTGTAGCACTGCTGGTGGTGGCTGAGTGCTGACAGAGTAGTGACAGCAGTGACTGCCACGCTGCCTGCATCGCCCTTGAACGAGACCAGCCAGCGCAGCACAAGGGACAGAGGGACTAGGAGCCCAAAGAGCTGGCTGGGAAACGGATCTTTCCAGACGCATTTGGGGGGGAGCGAACGCATGAGAGGACATGAGCAGATGAATTTGTTCAGTGTGCACTTAGCCGACTCTGTTCCCTTCCATCTGGTCTCTCACACTTTTTCCCTTAACTCATGTCTTAATTTGTACTGCTAATGCAGCACTGTTTCAGAGCACAGGGCTGTTTTTGTGTCTCCTTGTCTTACAGTGAAGCCCTCCCAATAACTTCAATCTGAGTGACTTTTACCCTTGCCTCCTTCTGTTCTTTCACTTGGGCTGGTGCTGGCTTTGAAGTCAGACAAGCTGAAAGTTATCGCAGAAGAAAAAGAACAAGGCTAGGGCCAAGGACATGAGCCTTTTCTCTTCTCTTTCAGTGGAACAGTTTTATGTTAACTTACACCGGCTGTAGAAGTGCACCCTTCAGGTCTGCTGCTCCCCATGCAAGCACACTGGCGACAGCTCTGTGGCTAAGAAATGCTGGTGGACCCGCCTGTGATAAAATTTCAGCTCTGCTCAGGGAAGGCAACTTTCCACTCAACCGACAGATGAAGCCACTTCACCCATCCAGCTGACAAAACCATAAGAAAATACAACTTAAGAAACGGTCCCATCTAACTCATCTTTCAGAAAACCAACAGGGTGCTTCTCTGGCAAAGATGATCTGGAATTTTACAACTTAAGTTTGATGGGTCTCAAGCAATACTAAACCCTTATGGGCTGGCTCTCCAAAGTCATCTCAGTATCAGTCACTTCACCCCAAAGTTCAGCCTAAACACTTCCGTCCTTAACCACATCCCAGCCACTCTGAACAGATCATTTCCAAGCTGAGAACCTGGATCCTACCTCACACTCCAAACCAGATCCAGTGCCACGGAACACTGTCACTGAACATCGGGCTAGTAAAAAGGGTACAAAATGTCTAGCCAGGGGGTAGTTAACCCCAAAGTTGGGTTTGCTAGTGGCTCCCAACCCCACAGGTGCTAAAGGTGCAAAGATGTCTTAGGAAAAGAAATGTGACCAAGCTTGATATTTTTGCACCACGCAAAGGCAGTTATACAACTTAGGAAAGGCCCAAACAATTATCAATTATTACAGCTTTTGTAACCCTTTTCAGTTGTCCAGCCTCTTAAATTTATTCTTTCTCCTTTAGAAATTCCTTGAGGGTTTTCTACATATTTCTGCTAATTTTAAGTTAAGAAGCAAACACAGGTTGCAGCGGTCACAATAAAGTTGACTAGAGACAACTTTCTCCTCCCTTCACCCCCTCCCCCCCCAAAAAAAAGCTTTATAAAGTAAACAAATGATGAGTTATGGCTGTGACATATATACATACACACACCTCTATGTATTTTTCCTGGAAATTTTTCTAGTCTATTCAGGATTTGAATGTCCAATTTTCCTCTCAAAGTTGCATTAGCTGTGCTTTTACAAGCTTGGCTTGAAGCCTATTATTTGCTCTTTATGTTTCCAACCACTCTTGGCTTCCTTAGACTTTTTCCTCTGACTTAATTGGTATTTGTACTGGTCCTCCTAGCGCTGACAAACTCCATCTGTAAATCAGCAATGATTTTATACTTTTTAGATCATTATTGAAAAAGTCTAATGCCATCAGGCCTCTTGCAGAACACCTCTGAAAACACAGCTGTTTAATGATGATTTCCTTTGATAACTATTTTTGAGGTCTGTTGTTAGCCAAGTCTTAATCCATGAGTTCATTCTTTGCTGGAGAGTCATAGGGAGACTTCTGTAATCAGAACAACATCAGAACCGTGTGTATTGCTGTGGAGAAGTTTAAACATGGGAGATATTCACATTTACTGTTTTCAACCACATTTGCCATCTTTGAAAAATAAAAGAAGCACAAATAATGAGCTCAAAAACAGTTCGGATAAATGACCAGTTGCCTTCCCAGTCCTATACTCATAATCCACCCTGTGGCTATCAATTACCAACCAGGGAGATTAGTTCTTCTAGTTCCCCTTTTGAGAGATGGTTTCTAACCACCAGGAAAGTCAGGCTTTAGAAGTCCCTTAACTTACAGCCCAGATTTATTTAATATTCACTCAATTTTTAAGAACACTTTTTTTCTTCCCTACAACCTTCATGAGGCTCCAGCCTCATTTGAAGCAATAAATCAAGAAGAGGATGTAAATAGTGATAACATGTGTAAGACAAAATGCAGCCTGTTTTCTCCAGATAAGAATCATGCCAGGCTTGTTTGACATCTATTTTGTTAAGTCAGCTGACTTACTTTGCAAACAAAAAAAAGCCTTCAAGAAAGCAAGGACAAATCAAACGGTCTATCAGTACTTGAAATACGCCCCCCTGCTCCTCCCTTACAAATGCATTCTCCAGCCGAGTTCCAAACCCAAAAGGAACACGTTCCTTGAAGGTCTTGCTGCAGACTCTTGCAGGGGGGAACTATCTCCATTCTAGGATGCAGATTAATATGCTCACTTGAGGGGACCACATGAACTCACCGGCTTGCTTCCATCTGGGATGAATAATTTCCTTTTTGATGCATTCATTCCCATTATCCATTTTGACAGTGCTATCCATTTCTACAACAACATTATTTCGAAAGCTACTTTGATAAGTCTTATCCTTTACAAAACCAAAATAATATGATTAAACTGGCTATTAAAACTTGATTACCGGGGAGATCTATACAGTAATTTAGACAGAACTGGTGTCAAACTAAATTGGCAACAGTTCTCTAGTCTACCGACCATCATACTGCCAGGATATTGGGTCAACAACAGCATCCTTCCCATTGCCTGGGCTATCCCTAGGGTTGTACTCTAGTTTGCTGAAAATTAACATAACTAAACACAGAGCTTCTCTCTAAGTATTTGGCACATTTATTTTCAAATTGTTATAAAATTGTAGAAGATTACTTAGAGATAGTAAAGATGCAAGGGGAAAATCTAAAGTTAGCAGGACCAAGCACAATTCAAAGGAGGCGTTCTGTGTGTCTTAGGAACAAAGTAATGTTTATCTAGCAATTGCATAATCATTATGGAAGTGGAGAGAGTAAGATTTTAATGATCATGCAGAAAAACCCACAGAAGTGTTGGTTGACTTCTATTTGCTGCCTTCCCTGCCAGAATGAATTAGCCAGTCATCCTCATTCTTGTTCTTGGAGTGCTAGTCAGTATGCATTCTTTAAATTCACAGTCTTCATTCACATTCCTATCCTTTTTTCCCCATCAATTGGATTTTGCTTTATTACCATCCCATGCTGGAACAATCACTGGTCCATAGACAGCAGTCATCCAACAGCAGTGATTAATTCATCATGTATATAGAGCTCCAAAACCGAGTTACTACCTCTTGTTCAGTTCAGTACCTTTTATGTTAAAATCGATATATTTTAGGAGGTTTTCTGCTTTTTAGTGCTGTGTGCATGAGACATCATGCTTTCCCCAGACTGAAGTCCCCTCCTATGTTTCTCAGACTGCCACACTTTCTGCTCAAGAAGGTATTCCTACTGATCACTGATACAGTCTGTTGCTCTGTAGCACCCTAAGCAGAATTTCTTCCTTGGCTGTGTTAGCATATTAATCCAAATTTCAAGGTAGAGCTGACAGTGTCAATGTTCAAAATACATGCTTCTTAAAATTGAAGAGTGGCATTTCAAGCCTGTTTGTTACAGCCCCTGTGTCTCTCACAGAAACACTCCCTAGTAATTCCTTTCCGATGAAAGGATGTGCCCTCCGTGTGCATTCGTGCCTCTTCTCAAGGTGGAAACTTTCCTACTAGCTGATAGATACGGGACTCCCCTGTGTTGAACCTAGTGATTGCTGCCTCTGGAAGACATACTGCGAGAGGCGTTTTCGAAAACACTGCCTCGTGTTTTCTTCTCCCACACACATGAAATGTGGTTTCTTGCTATTCATTGCACCAGTTTTCGTTAGGTGCTTGCAAGACGACTTGCATTCTCTGCAGGTCGGCCCATTCTGACACCACCACCACCTCTTCTGCAATCAGCTCCCAGCGCTGGCAGTTTTCTTCGGCTTCCTTCTGTCTCTTTAAAATCCTACTTTCTAAAAGAAGGCTCATTTGGTCCTCTTTGCTAAATCAGTTCTCATCATCTAAGTTTCTTCCCTGTGATTCCTCACCTCACTAGAAAGGCATCTCCGTTCATGCATTACGTTTCATTTTTGGAATGAAACTTTTTAAAGACTGGTTTCAAAGCTATTCTTATCTCCCTCCTCAGCAGAGGCAAATTATTTCTAAATTTCCAGCTTCACACATGACTGCATAAACTAAT
This sequence comes from Chionis minor, assembly GCA_013398295.1. Taxonomy (NCBI): domain Eukaryota; kingdom Metazoa; phylum Chordata; class Aves; order Charadriiformes; family Chionidae; genus Chionis; species Chionis minor. The sequence goes on along the minus strand of VZSF01006866.1, from coordinate 66,869 downwards.
GAGCAAACCTTCTCCTTCTGCCAGTCTTCACTTTAGATTTTCATATACGTCAGACTGACAAAATGCTTATTCCGCTCAAATGCCATTCGTTACGTTCTATGAAGTTAAAAAACATGGAGAGGTCTAGTTTACCATTTTATTTATTCGCCGGAAAAAACCATAAATCACAGTTTGATTCCCTGTTGTCATAACGATGCTAAATGAGAGACTTCCACCTGGCGCTGAAGAAGAAACTCTCAAAATAGCGGGAACTATTATCCCTAAGCTTCTCACTCCATTTAACGGCTAAGTTTCTGCCCAGGTGTTTTTCCAGTTTACTGCTTCTTGCCTGTTTGCCCGGGCTCCTGCTTTGGGTTGCAAAGCCCCCCAGGACGGCCAGCAGCGGGGCGAGATGGCCGGTGTTGCAGAAGTCGCTGGAGGCAGAGGGTGAGACACCCAGATGGACAGAACCCCATACTAAACTAGGAAATGTTTCTGCCAAAGGCTCCGCCGAGAGCTGCTCCGTGCGCCGCGCCAGCCGGTTATAAAAGGCAAACCCCGGTACGAGGCGTGTGCCTCGCAGGGAAGCTGCTGTGCAAGGAGCATCCCCAGCTAACGCCGGGTCCCTCCCCCGATCCCCAGGACCGCGGTCTGGGGGAGACCGGGGAATCCCCCCTTCTCCCTCGAATCCCCCCCCCTTCCCGAGCCGGGGCCGACCCCCAGCCCAGGCACCCAGCGCCCCTCGTACCCAGCGCAGCGATCCGTCCAGCCTCAGAGCCACCGCTNTTGACATTGTCCCTTCGGAAACGGCCAGGAGTCCAAAGGCTTAAAGCTGATGTCGCCCGGGGGTGGAGGGGGGGCACGACACACTGCGGCAAGGCTGCGCCCACCCCAGACGAACCCCCGCCGCGGAGCCTTCGCCCACCGCCGGCAGCGCTCCGCGGGCGCGGAGGGAGGGAGGGAGCGGAGGGGAGAGAGAGGGAGGGAGGGAGGGAGAGAGGGAGGGACGCGCCGCCCGGGGATGCCGCAGCCGCAGCTCCCTCCTNCCCCCCCCCTTCCCGAGCCGGGGCCGACCCCCAGCCCAGGCACCCAGCGCCCCTCGTACCCAGCGCAGCGATCCGTCCAGCCTCAGAGCCACCGCTTCCCACCGCCGCTTCCTAAGAGCCAACACTTCCAGCGAGGCTTTGTTGTTGCTGTTGTTATATTTTTTAATTCTTCTCCCCC